>JALIZH010014870.1:0-28163 GCA_030522465.1 Rhipicephalus appendiculatus | reverse complement strand
TTTCTTTCTTTCTTTTCGTTTCGTTTAGAGTGGCGGATTGCATCCTAATGCAAACGAATGCTTGGTATTGCCATTTAAACGAATTCCACGATGCACGAGTACTTAAGGGGGAGATGCTAGTCGAAAAACACGTTTTTTCCAAAACTACGTATTTTTTGTTTTTTATTTGCTTTCACAAGTTTAGTTTCTCTACTTTCACGACAAAAAAAATTGGAGATTGTAATTAAACTCGAAGTAGGTTAAAGTCGCTTTTAAAGAGCACAAGGTGGCTACTAAAACTAAAAATAGCTCACTGTCTAGAGTCCCCTCGAAATCGTCACCAGGCTGGTTACCAATGCATTTCGCATGAGCAGTTCATCAAAGCCGCATGCTAAAAATAACCATGATTTCCAAGCTTTCATGATGGAAGAAATCATTTTAAAAACATATCTTTGCCGCATAGATGAGCTTTCACTTATACCTTTAAAATGCGCTTTTCTTAAGATAGAACTTTGGGCAACTTCTCGAGTTTTGAAATCATGTATTTGGTACTTTTAATCGCCAGATCGGGATGAAATTTTGCAAACATATTCCTTAACATGTGAAGAGTGCAATTAACTCCTTTAAAACTTGATATCGCCTATATAATTATTACCAATCGAAAATAAGCAATTGGTATAGTCTGAGCATTCTAAGACTTCTGAAATTACAATTTTTCTTGTCCATTAAAATGTCTTATACGCACTTTCCTGTTAGTTATTTGCATTCTACAGTTAATGTGGAGCAATATGAGCCATTAATGGCTCAGAACCTAAAAAAATTACATTGTCATGGCATAAAAAAGCAACTATGCAACGTACTATAAAACTGATTACATATTTGAAATGAGCATAAAAGCTTATGTATAAAGCAAAACATTTCATTTTCCTAGGCTACAAATTAAAGAAGCTTTTTTTTTCGAGTAGCATCTCCCCTTAAGTTGCAAGATTTGTCAAATATCTCGTTTTCAGCTAGAGTTTTCCATAACAGCTATACGAACGATTCGGTAACTTGTTCCTCTTCACCCTTGCCGTGTTGCTATCTTCCCAGCGTGTGAACATCACTCGGTCATATACCACCCTAACTGTACGCGGTAACAATGAGCGGACAGACACGGATGACTTATATTGCATGAGGGGAACGATGTCTATGAGGGTAAGTACTTGGGTGATCAGGCCGGCCTGGAAACCACTCGGATGATCTCATAATACCCCTGTCACGCGAGTACGCAAAAAACTCTTTTACGTAAGCGGTCTTTTACAAAGATGAAAGCCTTTTTTAGTGAAGAGGCGTTAGCTTGCAGACACGTGGTTCCAACCAACTCCTTTTAGTGTTTTATTCCAAACGCACTACCCAAAGCGTGGCGCTAGCTTTGAAAACAGAACCAGTCATAATAAAATTATGTATGTTGATGCTTGAAGTCCAAGTGTCCCTTTCCGACCACTGTAGCCGTAGCTTAAAATAGTTGACTGTTGGGTGAGTTCGTGTTTGGACATAGAAACCATCGTGAATAGCGCAAGTAAGTAGACAGGACATCAGGAAGGTGTCTATACTCCATCTCACAAGCTGGTTGCAGCACTACGAAGGCTAGGCCGATTTCAACCAATCACGAAGGCGAGTTCCTCCGCGTTAAATTTATCCGCGCACATTTTTAGCTGTGGCCTAATCGGTTGAGTGCCCGCACCACGAGATTGTTCACATCTCAGTGGACCAAAGTTCGAATCCGGTCGGGTGAACAGAAATTTTTTTAAACTTTTTTTTTTAAATGTTAACCTGCCTGATGCCAAATGCACTACACCGCAGTGTTCAAGAAGTGGGTTTGTTCGTTTGTGTATTTAGAAGGTGTCCGCTACTGCGATTGCTCCACGCGGAATCCGATAAAAACATCTGAAGGTCGCCTGTTTCTACGGAGTATTTTGTCGTTTTAAAGCAATGCTGTTTATGGTTAACACCTCGGGATTTCTTCATGATTACGTATGCCAGAGTGCGCAATCCAAAAAAGCACGCGCGGTGACATAACTTCTGAATGTCTGTACCTACCAAGCGCCCTTGAAGCAGATGTCTAAAACTTTGACCTTACCCAAATTATGTGACGCTTGACTGCTCAGACACCCAAACCACTGTGGGGATCTTTATCGCAGGCGTTATTGTGAATAATTATCATTTACAGTTATACAATTAACGTGATGCCACCACTGATTTTTTCCACGATCTACACAAAGTCAGCATGAAATGGACAGAGCCAAATTGTCGGCATGCGTCTTTATTGTACCAGCAGGTTTGTTTTTCACGCACAGTTCTTCGCACAGTCCTTCGCAGCACTCCCAGGTCAAAGTTGTCCAGTTCCTTTTTGCGCTGGCGTGCTTTCCCACCACAACGCTTCTTCGGTGTCAACACTCTGCCCGCCTTTTCTTTCTCAAACGCCCACTCGTACAGCGTCCGCTCGCTCACCTTTGTTAGTTGTGCCGCGGCCGTGGTTTTGCAGTCCTGAGAAAATTCATGCTGGCTCCTTCTCCGCACTCATTCCGAAGCGTTTCTAGGACGTTTAACGCTAGTGTCTTCGCCTCTTTCGGATAAAATTGAACTTGCGAAGAATGGCATGAACTAGACGCTACTACACTGGAGGAAACCATGTTTGCCAAAGACGGCGCACCACTTTTTAGAGCCTCCGCATCGCGTTCTTGCCCTGCGTTTGTTTGCCCGCATGCAATAAAGATCTAATTGCTTTTTCAAGAATGCTGTTAAATCAGTGCTCTATCAGTGAATATATTTCTGGCATACTTTCAACATAATCTGTGAATGTGCAAGGAACTATTTAATCGATGACGTTGGCAAAAAGTAAAAAAAAAAAAACAATTTACCATACTAAAGTGGAGATCCTCAAAATAATCACAGCGAATGACTGCTAGTTGGTTTCAAATTATAGGAGCATGGACAAAAGCACTTATTGTAGTTATTAGACCAACAAAAATACAGTGTCAATGAGCGTACTATTTAGCAGTACGCCGGGATACCACCACCGTGCACCCCGTAGCTTCCACAGTGCTGCAACCAGCTTGTGAGATGGAGTATAGTTGCGCTACTCACGATGGTTTCTATGAAGCCGTAGCGTTTTGTGTGCGCCCTGGGCTGTTCGGTTCTTCGCGTTCACCATACATGTTACGATGCCGCGCTACTTGCGTCCGTCCGTGCGACGCGCTGAGCGTCCCCAAGTTGCACATGTGATATGCCCAACTACTTAAGCGAGTGCACGAGGTCATCACATTTTTTTACGATGAGCCTAGGCGACAGAGCAACAAACATTTGCCCATTTTAAATGCGAAGCTTTTCTTATCGATCTTCGGCGACTTTGAGCGTATCTATCTATCTATCTATCTATCTATCTATCTATCTATCTATCTATCTATCTATCTATCTATCTATCTATCTATCTATCTATCTATCTATCTATCTATCTATCTATCTATCTATCTATCTATCTATCTATCTATCTATCTATCTATCTATCTAGCCACCTACGACTTTGTGCTCTCCAGGCCGTATCGTTAACGGGATTTATACCAAAATTGGTATGGCATAACATGACTTTATGGCAAACATGAGTGACTGGTCATATCATGAAAATCATGAATAACTTGTCATGAAAAGCATGATTTACACGCCATGGCCATAGTGCTCCAGAGGCCATTTTTTTAACTTGATATATCCAAAATTGGTACGATGATACATTTCTGCATGACCAAGATAAATGACAGGTGGTAATATGAAAATCATGACCTGCATGTCATGTACAACATGATTTACATGCCACGCTCATGGCTTGATATACACCAAATTTGGTATTGCGTGACGTGACTGTACGAAGAACATAAATTCTAAGTGGTCATATGGAAATCATGATATGTCATGTGCAAAATGACTTGCATGCCACGCTCATGGCGCGCTCGCGGCCGTTTCGCTAGCTTGATATACACCAAATTTGGTATTGAGGGACGTGACTGTATGGCGAACATAAATGCCAAGTGGTCATATGGAAATCATGACAACTGATGTGCAACACGACTTGCATGCCACGCTCATGGCACGCTCGCGGCCGTTTCGGTAGTTTGATATACACCAAATTTGGTGTTGAGTGACGTGACTGTATGAGGAGCATAAATAACAAGTGATAATATGGAAATCATGACATGTCATGTGCAACATGACTTGCCTGCCACGCTCATGACACTCTCGTGGCCGTTTCGCTAGCTTGATATACACCAAATTTCATATTGAGTTACGTGACTGTATGACGAGCATAAATGACAAGTGGTAATATGGAAATGAGGATATGTCATGTGCAACATGACTTGCATGCCACGCTCATGACACTCTCGCGGCCGTTTCGCTAGCTTGATATACACCAAATTTTTAAGACAAAAGCCTTTAATGTCTCATGCTCATGTCCGTCCGTCCGTCCGTCCGTCCATCCGTGCCTTGGTCGGTGCCAGGTGGGCGCCGGGGCGCGCAAACGGACGCCGGTCGCGTTGTACTCTACAGCGCTCGCGCTTTGCTTGCGTAGCGTCGCTTTGCCCGGCGTCTCTAATCATGCAAGGAGGGAGACGCGCGCATCACGTTTCATTCTGACCGACCCCGTCTCAGTTGGCACAAGTGTTCGAGGAACACACTTCGAAATTTTTTTTTTTATTGCGTGAGTTTGCCCTACGGCATCAATACATATCACACAAAACTGTGTAGCTGTGTTTCCTCCATGAAGTCCAGGAGGGACCTATGGTTCGGACCGTAAATCCATCGCTGCAAGTCAGGCGGCCTGGTGTGCTGAAGTCCCGCACGCCGCAGATGGCGTCGACGAGCCGCTTGAAGCCCAGGGCATGTCCATAGGAGGTGGTTCAGGTCTGCTTCCCGCACAGGCGAAATTGACAAAGTGTCCGTCAATTTAAACTCTGGAACGCGGATGGCGCCTGCACGATGCGCAAAGCGCGAGAATACGAACGCATGAGAAACGGAGGCAGATTGGTCTCCCGTCTCGCTGCGATTCGAGGTACAAATTAGGTGAACGTAAGTGGCAGGTGGTAACATGAAAATCTTGGCATGCATGTCATCTACAACGCCATTTACATGCCACGCTTATGGTGCGCTTGCGTCCAGTTCGCCAGGTTGGTATACACCAAAATTTGTATTATGCGACGTGACTGCATGATGAACACCAATGACAGGTCCTAACATGTGAAAACACCATCTCCCGCTGAAGGGAACCATGTGTAGATGTGAAGCAGCGGGCGCTAACGCTTACATTGGCGGTGGCGTTGACGCTGGTGCTCATCGCAGCGTTGCGCAGGACAGAAAACTGGGGAGGCGCAAAGCACGCAGTGATGGAGCGGTGTTTCATACTGGAACATGCCAATCGCTGCTAATGGGCAATGAGAGACAGAAGACTCCGACTGGACACAGAGACCCGCAGTCCGCTTTTAGTTCACGCGCACGCTGCGAATTTTTTATAGTTCAACAACGCACAGGAGAAATCTCCCACCGGCACCACCTTGGAGGTCAAGATCCATTGCCATATATACGGGGTGGCCAGTGAACGGTTGTGCAGCGCGAGCAGTCGGTTTTTTTCAACCAAGAAACTCGCTAGCAGACGCTGCCTGCGTCGGCGTCGCGAGGCGAGAGAGGCGGGGAGCGTAGGAGAGGAGAGAGGGGGGAGGGACGCGCATGCGCAGTGGGAGTGTGGACGCCGCGGGCAGGGATGCCTAGAGGAGAGAGGGGGGAGCGTAGGAGAGGAGAGAGAGGGGACACGCATGCGCAGTGGGGAGTGTGGACGCCACGGGCAGGGATGCCTAGAGGAGAGAGGGGGGGAGCGTAGGAGGGGAGAGAGGAGGGGAGGCGCATTCGCAGTGAGGGGTGTGGTTGCCGCGGGGAGGGATGCCTGAGGAGAGAGAGGGGAGAGGAGGTTTTTTATTTTTATTTTTTTTTTGAAAGGGTCTGCGCATGCGCAGTAAGGGTGGTCACGCTTCACACCACCACCACCACCGGATTAAGCTTCGCCATAAGATGCTTGACATCTAAAAGATCACCGCCCAAGCACTCCGTAGAAATGGTTAACCAGCAAACTGAAATGTGCGGCCCCGGTGTTCAGCAGTGGGTTCAACCCGACGCTGCATTGAAGTCTTCCACAATTATCGTTGCCAGGTTGTGGTCGAACCACAGGCGGTCACAGACGTCGCAGCCAAAGCCAAAGTGCCGCTGGAGAAACTCTCGCCGAAAGCAGGCGTTCGCACCGGGGTACGCGCTCCCCAATCATCACGTCGACGCCGTTCAGCCCGCAACGCTGCTTCGTCGGCGCGCCGTTGCTGCAAGCGTTTGACATCGCGAGCTAACTCGGCGGCGTGGTTTGCAGGATCCGCCGGCCACCGGCGCTTGCATTCCCGTTCGCGATTTAGCGCGGCTTGGAAGGCTGCCAGATCGTCGGCACGCAGTTGCTGCCGGCACTCGGCCTCGCGGGCCAGTTCTTGTGCCCGGACTGCAGCATCGGCCCGGCGAATGCGAGCTCTCTCACGTTTCCACTGTCGGCGCTTTTCTAAAGTTGTCCGCTGTTCGGGAGTTCGTAGGATCCGTGGCTTACCCATGTGGATGCTCTCAGTCGAAACTGATGCGCGCGTGCTTGGCGCCACGGCTGCGACGGGATGGACGACGTCGCTCACGGCCCAGCCAATGGCGCGCGAGCTTGGCTACGACGCTCAGAACGACGTAACTGATAGCACAGCCAATGGAGACCGCTCGAGACACAGATGCCGAGCGGTTTTTCGTTTCTCCTAGCCATATACAGCTTTCGCTGTAAAAAAGAAAAAGAAAGCAGCGGGGGGTGGGGAGAGTTAGACGTTTCGCTAAATCACGGTTTTCAGAAGAAGCGCCACTTTACAATGGTAGCTTTGAAACTCCCAGAAGGAGGGATTAACTTTAATTGGTTTTCTTTGTGTATGAACCATATCGAATAGCTTCAAGAGCCCCCTTAGAAACGTTTATACCTGCTGGCTGAAGAGTATTGAACTTGTGAATAAGGTTTGACTCTGTATATTTTCTGTCTCTTGTCGACCGGAAGTGTGACTGAAATACGTTAAGTCTGAGATCGCCGAAGTTGTGTCCTGTACATTAGGATGCTGTGCCACTGCTTTCGGTAATTTATTTGCCGTGTCCGCGCGATGACCGTGTAATCTAACATTAACAGGCTGTCCCGTTTCGCGAATCTTCCGTTTGTGACAATATTGTTACGGGAAAGACAGACTCCGGGGACACAGACTTGAGGGAATACGCATATATATATTTACAGCCGGTAAGGCGAGCGCTGCCAATCGAAGAGCTCGCGCCAGTCTATCCTTTGTCGTCGTTCTCTTCGTCTTGTTGATGTTGATGCCACTGGTACGTAGCATGATCCCCCGGCGGCGGAAGCACCGTCCCGGAGCTTTAGAGGTCGTTTTCAGAAGCAGTGTTGTAGGGCTTGAGCCGTCAGACGTGAACAACATCACTCGACCGAAGAACAGATGATGATGGACAGATGGGCGCAATCTCATAGGTGACGGGTGTTACTTGCCGCAGTACACGGTAAGGTCCCGTGTAACGAGACAGGAGTTTTTCAGACAGGCCAACCTGACGATGAGGGGACCAGAGTAGCACAAGGGTTCCGGGGACGAAATGTGCATCTCGATGTGAGGCATTGTATCGTCGTCGTTGGTTGCTCTGTGACGCCGTAAAGCGTGCGCGGGCAAGCTGACGGGCATGGTCGGCACGCGCGATAGCGTCGCGAGCGTACTCGCTGGTGGACGACGTATGGGCTGTGATGATTGTGTCCAGTGGTAAAGTCGGCTCTCTTCCGTACAACAGATAGAAAGGTGAAAAGCCTGCTGTGTCGTGACGCGATGAATTGTACGCGAAAGTTGCGAAGGGTAGGGCAAGATCCCAGTCTCGGTGGTCCGGCGACACATACATAGCGAGCATCTCCGTAAGAGTACGATTAAAGCATTCCGTGAGGCCGTTGGTTTGAGGGTGGTAAGCAGTGGTCAGTTTGTGCTGCGTGGAACAGGAACTAAGGATGTCGGCGATAACTTGAGAGAGAAATGTACGGCCACGGTCAGTGAGCAGCTGTCTTGGGGCACCGTGAACCAATATAACGTCCCGTAACAGGAAGTCAGCAACGTCGGTTGCGCAACTCGTCGGTAGAGCTCGCGTAATAGCGTAGCGTGTAGCGTAATCAGTAGCCACGGCTATCCACTTGTTTCCCAATGTTGATGTGGGGAAAGGACCAAGCAGGTCTAACCCAATGCGGTAAAATGGTTCCGTGGGTATGTCGATGGGTTGAAGATGGCCAGCGGGTAGCAGGGATGGTGTTTTGTGACGCTGACATAACTCACACGTGGCGACGTATCGGCGTACCGAGCGAGCAAGACCTGGCCAGTAGAAACGGCGCCGCACGCGCTCGTACGTGCGAGATACGCCAAGGTGTCCAGCAGTGGGCGCGTCGTGAAGTTCAGCGAGGACACTGCGCCGTAAATGTTTAGGCACGACAATGAGAAGGTCAGGCCCGTCAGGCCGGAAATTGCGGCGGTATAGGACGCCCCCCTGAAAGACAAAGTGACGGACGGAAGCGTCGGTTGGGGAAGATTCCGTACGGCTGATGATGTCAAGCAGCAGTGGATCCCGCTTCTGTTCCTCCCCAATGTGAATGAAGTCGGAAACTGACAGGATAGAGTGCTCCGTGGTCACGTCGGTGTCATCAGAATCGTCGACAGTGTAACGGGAGAGGCAATCGGCATCACGGTGCAGGCGGCCAGATTTGTAGACAACCGAGCAGGAAAATTCTTGCAGGCGCAAAGCCCAGCGACCAAGGCGCCCTGAGGGATCTTTAAGAGAGTCCAGCCAGCAGAGCGCGTGGTGGTCGGTAACTACCGAAAATGGGCGTCCGTATAGGTAAGGCCTGAATTTCGCCACCGCCGAAATGAGGGCTAAGCACTCACGCTCTGTGATTGAGTAATTGCGTTCAGGGGCAGATAGGAGGTGGCTGGCGTGTGCGATAACGCAGTCATGGCCACGTTGTTGTTGAGCTAGCACTGCACCGATGCCATGTCCACTTGCATCTGTACGGATCTCCGTAGGGGCCGCTGGGTCAAAGTGTGCCAGAATCGGAGGAGTAGTGAGGAGCGCGATGAGATTTGAGAACGCAGAAGCCTCTTCTGAGCCCCATGAAAACGGGACGTCCTGCTTGAGGAGCTGCGTAAGAGGTCTCGCTATGTCATCAAAATCTTTTACGAATCGTCGGAAGTACAAATATAGTCCGATAAAGCTGCGTACATCCTTCGCAGATCGTGGCACAGGAAAGTTTTTGACTGCGCTGATTTTTGCCGGGTCTGGTTGTACACCGTTAGCGTCCACTAAATGGCCAAGTACTGCGATTTGGTGGCGGCCAAAGTGACATTTGGACGAGTTCAGCTGCAGGCCAGCGCGACGGAAGATGTCTAAGACTGCTGACAGGCGTCTATGTGGGTTTCAAATGTTGGTGCAAAAACGACGACTTCGTCCAAGTAGCACAAACAGGTGGACCATTTGAAGCCTCTGAGCAGGGAGTCCATCATTCGTTCGAAGGTGGCTGGAGCGTTACAAAGGCCGAAGGGCATGACCTTAAATTGATATAGGCCATCGGGGGTGATGAATGCCGTCTTTTCGCGATCCATTTCATCCACCTCAATCTGCCAGTACCCGGCACGGAGGTCTATGGAGGAGAAATAGCGGGCACCATATAGGCAATCAAGGGCATCATCTATCCGCGGCAGAGGGTACACGTCTTTTTTGGTAATTCTGTTTAGGTGTCGATAATCGACACAGAAACGCCATGTGCCGTCCTTCTTGCGTACTAGCACGACAGGAGATGCCCAAGGACTGCTGGATGGCTCAATGATGTGCTTGGCGAGCATTTTATCGACCTCACTTTGAATAATCTGACGCTCAGTCGCCGACACGCGATAAGGACGCCTATGAATAGGAGGCTCATCACCAGTGTTTATACGATGGGTCACACCAGTAGCTTTCCCCAATGGACGGCCGCTGAGGTCAAAAATGTCGATGTAGGACAGCAGAACCCGGAGGAGCTGGTCAGTCTGCTGCGGTGTTAAATTAGAAGAAATCATCGACCTAATGGCGCTATCAGGGCGAGTATTGGATTGGGGCTGGGTATACTGGTCGGGAGGAGCAGCCACCGTGAAAGCATCCACTGCGTTGTCTTTTTAGGTAGAGAGTAGTGCCAAAGCGATACCTTGCGGCAGCACTTGAGGTGTCCAACTAAAATTGACAAGTGGAAGGCACGTGGAGTTCTCTGCGACAGACAGAACGGTGTGTGGTAACGTAATGCCGCGGCTGATGAGGACATCGGTGATAGGAGTGAGTACATAGTCGCCGTCGGGAACTCGTGGTGATGATACGAACTCGACGTAGCTCAGTGTTTGAGGTGGAAGGCGAGCATATCCGGCAGTGCAGAGGTGATTCTTCCGTGGTTCAGCAGGGTCTGTTATGGGAAAGTGAAGACGGAGCGTACTGGCCGAACAGTCAATGAGGGCAGAATGTGCGGACAGGAAGTCGAGGCCTGGGATTACGTCGTGGGGGGCATTTTTCAAGAACGGCGAAGAGAACAACTGTGTGGCGATCATTCGATCATGCAGACAACGTCTGAACTAGTACAGGTAAAACTAGATTTTATATGATGGACGTGATCGCACGCGGTGCTTTCAACTATCACGTCATCTTCAAGATGTTTGCAAGTCTTGCCTCTTGGACGAGAGCAAGGTGTTATGTGGGCAGTAGAATGCGGGTTTACTTTTGCATGCACTAACATGTCCTTAAAATTCCTATTGCGGCGATACACGACCTTTGGTACCTCGGCAAACACTTTTTTGAGGCGGTCGTTGCTTGCCAGTATTGGATAATACTTAGGGAGGATACACACTCTCGCGTCAGGCCATTCTGGTAACATGATATGCCTGCTCCTTATGTACGAATATACGGATCACTGAAAGAATTGAAGCGGTTTCAAAGTCACTCATATAAAGCAAACAAACACATAATCCCGAAGTTTACATCTCGCTACTGAAATTAGTTCTGACGCTTAACTGTTTCGAATTTGATTCTTCCTACTACCTGCAAACTTTCGGCACTAGTATGGGAACCCCTGTTGCGCCAACATACGCCAGCTTTTTTATGGGACAGTCAGGATCAGAGCTGTTGCAGTAATCTCCAGTAAAGCCTTCCACCTATCTCCGCTATATAGACGACATATTTATTATATGGGAACATGGCATAAGCGCACTAAACGCATCATTGATCACTGTAACAACTTTCATTCTAGTATTAAATTGACCAATCACCATTCCGCCAATAAAACAAACTTCCTAGACACGACAGTGTCTATTGAAGCAGGAAAATTTAAGATACTTTACAGAAAACCAACAGGCTGCCAACAATACCTAGATTACAGCAGTCATCACCCGCGACACTTCAAACAATGGATTTTCGTTGCACACGCGAGGCGTATAAGAAGGATCTGTAACGACGACGGTGACTACGTTGGCTAGCAAGCGACGGTGACTAGCCAGCGACGGTGACTAGCCAGCTCTCCTGCTTGACCTTAGAATTTCCTGCCTCTTTTTGATTGTGTGCGTGTCATTTGGAGGGCTTTCGTTCGCTTGTATGTTTCTC
The DNA here is from genome assembly GCA_030522465.1 of Rhipicephalus appendiculatus. Lineage (NCBI taxonomy): Eukaryota > Metazoa > Arthropoda > Arachnida > Ixodida > Ixodidae > Rhipicephalus > Rhipicephalus appendiculatus. The sequence goes on along the minus strand of JALIZH010014870.1, from coordinate 16,409 downwards.
TCCGTTTCACGACGAGCACAAGAAAAGCGGGGGGGCGGGGCGGTAGGGAGGGAAGTGAGGTGTACCACACTCGGCGAACTTCTCGACGTGCCGATGTGCAAAGGCTTTTACCGCGTTTTCAGGCGTGACGGTGTTTGTCATGGTGACAGGGGCTCTCCGACCGTGCCATCCGAATACGCAAGAAAACACGTTTTTTTTTTCGTTTGTGTTCGTTAGCCATGCGTGCAGAGCCCCCAAACAACTAACAAGGATTCTGTAAAGAAAACTGATTCGTTGCGTGGGTGTTTCCAACCGTTATCCCGTTTTTGGAGGGGTGTTTTATATTGGTATTCTTCCTAACTGTTGACAGGTGTGAGCGGTGCACACTGGATAGCGGCACACTAGCTCATTAGTACTCACGAGCTGGTGTGTTAGTGTGAGGTAGTGACGCCACTCACAGTTCCAACTATAAGGATATAGGGCACATTGTGCTATTGATTTTTGCTTCATTTGCCTTCCCACTGACCTTCGCTGGGTGAAAAATAAAATAACAGAGTCCTCGTATGCTGTGCTCTTCTAATGCGCGTTCAATATTTTCTTTCTTACCTGCCTGAATTTGCTGAAATGATGCTTGCCAATCTATACATTGTCTTGCTGCTGATTAGGACCATTTTCATGCAGTTTATACCAATGACATTTATCTTAGCACACCCTTAAGCATGAGCAGCTCATTAAATTTCAATTTCTCTATAAAATGTTTTCGTAATAGTAAATAAAAAGCTTTCGAACTGTTTTTCTCGTTCAGTAATAAAGTGTTGCTGAATGTGAAACTTGTCATACTGGGTGCTGTTTGCCTGTTGCTTCCTTAGTTCTGGAAGGTCCCGTGGGGACGTTCTTCCAGCTTACCTTAGTGTTCAGACAGGATCCACCAGCCCGGCTTCAAACAATGTCTACATCAGGGATCGTTTACGAAGGTTGGTTCATATCGGTGCTTGGAAGAATAGTACTACCAAAGCTGCAGGTTCGATTTAGCTTAGATTATTTAGTTTTTTAGCTGAGTGGATATGCAGCAAGCACCGTTCGCTGGCGTGTCCACCAGATGGCAAGTGTTTTACGTATGCGGCATACGCGAGAACGAGAAGCTGCCTTCATAACGAGTCAGGTGCTGCTAATAAAAAATAGGGACAAGAATAACAAGCCTCTATTCAATGTTGCTACTCCTCTCTGCGCCTTGCCAGTTCACCCAACGGCGTTCTGCTTGCGTTCTCGCTACCATAAATTTGCAATGAATGACAGCCGTGAAACGGCGCTGAAAAGAATGAAGTGGCGCCGCGTGAACGTTCCCGTTGTGCCGGCGTATACTTCCTTTTTTTTTTGGGGGGGGGGGAGGGGGGGGGGGAGGGGGGGGGGGTAGTATCTACAATTAAAAAAATAAAACAGATTCGTGTTGCCTTTTGCCATCCATCGCGATTAATTTAACGCTCTCCTCGGGTAGCGATGGAAGTTAATTTAAAAGATCGCGCCTACGCAGGTGCTACGAGAATAGCAGCTCTTGCATTGGGATAAATAAAAGACAGGATAAAAAAAAAGGCACCCGCCCTTTTCGTGGGCGCGACATTTGCTGCCTCTGCGTTGAGCAGGGATACAACGAAGCAGCGAACAATTGAACTTCGTCCCCTCGCTGTCCTCACACCAGTGGGTGGGGACGGGCCTCGACAGTTTCCCTTGTCTCCCTTGTCACGTACCGCTTGGCACAGACACACGTTGGTCCGAACAAGCCAGTTAGCGCTGAACGGCTGAAGGCCCTCTCTCAAAACTCAGGAATAGCGGGCTGCGTGCGACCTTATAGCAGTTGCGTGCAGTGTGCGACATGCTTGAGGTTTCGTGGTCAGAGTTTCGCGGTCGAAGTTCGCTCTCTTATTCCTTTTCTCTTTTATAATCACAGACAGCCTTTCATCATTTAGATGTGCCAGTGGTGCTTCGTTGGGCTCGTCGCGGAGAACCAAAAGAATGAGAAGATAGGTATGAACCGACAGCATGAGAATATTGAAATTTCTCAAGTGCAATAATATGGAAGTTGTCTCCATTTGTTATGCTATAAAAAAATGCTGAAAACGTTTGCCGTTAAAAAAGTAACTTCGTTTACAAGCGTAAGTCATGATCATCGGGTATTTTTCAAGTTACTTTGTTTGTTTCTGGTTCATTCTAGTGTTCTACATTTTAGACTGCACTTAAATAAATAAAACTTATGACGTCAGTTTAGAGCGTGTGCTAATTGATGAAAGCTCGTATGCATCTACCTTAGACGTAAAAGTACCGCAGCCTTCGAAAAGCGTATCACACTGTACATGGTTTGAAGTATCATGGGCTAAGTACCGACTGCCAGATCTGAGTATATGTGAACCATACCATTGCGTTGCGCCGGCAGCACAAAACCAATGTAAAGGAACAATTATTACGAACGCTTTATTAAACGACTTCGTGATTGTGGCATAAAAGCTATTTCTACAAATAAACAGGTAACACGTTTCGGCACTCTGTCTTTTTGAGTGGCACGAGCAACTGGTGACACTCTTGTTTCTCTTCCAATCACTTCCGGTCTAGCACTTGCTTTATGTTTATTCCGAATATTCTAAAAATGTGTTTTAAAAATAAAACTAGTAAGAAGTATATCGTTGCGGTTTAGGTTAACAGGTGTAGTGGGTACATACGATATTGGAACATAACTTTGCTTCAAGCACAGGAACTCCCAGGATAATTAATTAAAAGTAATCGAATGAGTTCACTGAGAGAGCAGGAGGTTTTCTTGTGAGCAGCTGGGATCGTAGCGGAACCCGTTGGAGCAGATCTCAACCACGTGCTCCTTTCTGTGTGGCCTCCGAGATCTGTTTCGGCAGCACAACGAAGCACACAGTTTACCCAAGGAATGAAAGCACCATATAATAATATCTGGGGTTTAACGTCCCAAAACCACGATATGATTATGAGGGACGCCGTAGTGGAGGGCTCCGGCAATTTCGACCACCTGGGGTTCTTTAACGTGCACCTAAATCTAAGTACAGAGTGAAAGCACCAGGGCACAGGAGTGCCAACGTGTGAGGGCCACTACAGTCTACAAGACAACTTAGTGAAGGATTAAGGCCGCCTCCAGATTTTTAGGGGCGAAGCTTGTCCATCCGTTTGAGGTGCCTGCGCACGGCACGGCCCCTAAAAAAGGCTTTACAGTATACTTCAACGTACACATAGGCTAATTATAATGTAAAAGATCGCTGTTCCCGGCGAAAATAAGCTATCGAGAAGAGTATTGATGAGTTGATGTGCCTAGATGTGCCTAGATGTTGACGCTTCTCAAGGCAACCTGTAACACAAAGGCGCACGTCGAGCACTACATGTCCCAACAATTTACCCATATCAAAATGAAGGAAATGGTAAGTGTCAGGGCTCGTTTGCTTTGTGAACACAATATTAATAAGAATTAGTTGACAATGATGCCAAGGTAAATGTAGGGGACGTTATTAGAAGCAATTGTAATGTCGATGTGAAGAAAGAAAAGTGGACGAAAAGATAACTTGCCACCGGCAGGGACCGAACCTGCGACCTTCGAATAACGCGTCCGACGCTCTACCACTGAGCTGCGGTGGCGGTCACCCTTCCGTCCACTTTATAGGGTATATATGTGCATTTCAACGTGGGAACTTCAGTCAGCGCCGCCTGTTGCCTTTGCGGCGAGTGTGGAACACTCTTTTTTTTGTGCCTGCTTGGCGTCACGTAGCACGTGATCCACTTTTGTTTCTTCACATCTACATTAAAATTACTTCTAATAACATCCCAATGCTTTCCTTGTCATCACTGTCTGTTGATTCTCCATATTAAAATGGTATCATATCAAAGGTAAGATTGCAGGTTCTTGGATTGAATTCACTTGCGATTCATATCCTCCTTGAATGGCCTAAGACGACTGGAAGGCGAAATAAATTTACATTTCTGTATACACTTTATGTCACTCAATTTACATTATATGACACCGAACGATCCCCAGATGCTTCGCCCACTCGTCATGATTCACTTCGTGGAGATGTGTGGATTTTTCATTGTTCGCGTTGCGTGTTCGCATAATGGTGAAGGGAGCTGTTTTTATGGACTATGCGCTTTCTACAAGCGATATATAGACGAACATCTCGCTAAACCCACGCAAACATACACAGCTTCTACAACGAGCGCCTGCGCTTGCAACCGGCACATATTATGTTGTGCACATACAACCTGCGGTCTACGGCACTGAAGCACTAAAAGAATGACATGTCACTGAGGGCACCGGCATTACAGCGCAAAGGACAGAGCTGATTCACCTGCCTAATGGCAGTTGAGGCCCTTTCGCATTAATGCAAAAAAAAATAGAAAAGAAAAAAAAAACGGCGCTTTTGGGCTTCCGTGTTTCCAAGAAACTCACCGTCAAGAGTTGGCCCCTTTTGTTACCGATAAAAGCAACAGCAGTGTCAGTCTTTACTTGAAAGATATGGTGAGCAGGCTTTTCCATAGTATGCAAAGGCTATTTCTTATGAGCATGTTAGCATTTATATGTGTCATGCAGTTATTTTTCCGGAGCTGCTTATTACGTATACGTTCAAGAACGCCTGTTAATATCGCTTCGAGTGCGCAGTGCACATATTTAGACTGTATGATCCATCGAGAAGAATGAATGTGTTGAGGCATTTCGGGAGTTAGCGGAAAGAAAATAAGCGGCCTGTCTGCCACAGCTGACTTGTTCCTTGACAAGCAGAGCGGGCGTGATCCTAGGGACTCACTGTGGCGTCCCTAAGAAACAAAGCGTTGACTTCAACGATTTCTTTAGGTTGCTGAGCTCAGTCATTGCCTATACTTGTCATGTTTTTGTGGATTTGCTGTCTCAACGTTGGTCGTAATTCTTCCCGCGTTCATGTTTTCATCTCCGTATATTTTTGTTTATCATCATGACCTAAGTGTCTACAGAAGTTTTTGTTCAGTGTATAGTGTGCATTCAAGTGGCGTGTATCCCTTATTTATTTCTTTGTTATGGAGTGGTGTTTCGACTGAGGCCTGTCACAATGGTCAATGGAACACGTTGCAAGCACTGAAGCGACATATCAGTTTCTGCGGACTGGTTGAAGTAGGTACCGTGTTGGTTTTATTTGCTAAGTGTATCTACTCATAACATGGCTCGGAAAGTCGTACTTCGCTATAATGAGCTTATTATTTTTTTTGTTAAAAAGCACATTATATAGTTTTCTTTCCAACTCCACTGCTTATTTCTTGTCTAGAAGCTATCTTAAACAAGGAATAACGCGACACATACTGTTCACTGGGGCACATACTACTGCATAATTTCAGTTGACTTCAGTGACAAAGGGCGATTTGGCTCCCCAGCAAAAGCAACGTTCTTTATAGACGCGACAGTGGAAAGTCATAAACGGAACCGATATCGACCGTTCGCTCAATCGTACGCCGGTTTGCTGCATGAGCCGCTGCGCGCTCCATGTCTACTACAGCTTTTATTTTTCTAGTTGCTCGATAAGATCGGAAGTAATGGATAAAACCTCCAGCGAACAGGTCCCTAGTGTCCATCTACGAGAAAAGAAAGAAAGAAAGGAAGGAAGGAAGGAAGGAAGGAAGGAAGGAAGGAAGGAAGGAAGGAAGGAAGGAAGGAAGGAAGAAAGACAGACAGAAAGAAGGAAAGAAAGAAGGAAAGAAGGAAGGAAAGAAATAAAGAGAGAAAGAAAGAAAGAAAGAAAGAAAGGAAGAAAGAAAGGAAGGAAGAAAGGAAGGGAGGAAGGAAGGAAGAAAGAAAAAAAGAAAGAAAGAGAGGAAGAAAGAAAGAAAGAAAGAAAGAAAGAAAGAAAGAAAGAAAATGGAACGAAGCACTGAGGGCAACTGATTTCACTCCGCCGGTCTGGGAGCAAGTGGAAGAGCGGCAAGGGGTGGCGGGAGCAGGAGGGCGCTGTCTGAAACGCTCGGAGGTACAGCCTTCGATATGAACCCCGTCGTCGTTTATAACAGGTGCTCGGGGATTAATCAGTGCCTTCGACGCTCACATCTACACCATCCCAGGATGCATTCCTCCTCCCCCATTCCTCCTTACCTGCTACTCGGAGGAGCACGATATGGGCTCCTAAGGGCAAGTGATCCGGGACACTCCAGAGAGGTTAAGGATGCTAGCACGACACGAGAAGTCTGCATTAGCTTCGATATCTCAAGGTATAGACGATGTCAAAAAAGTAATAACGATAAATGATCTAGAAGCAAGTAAATTAAGGGAAAGGAAGCTTACAACGTAGTAGGCTTGCAGCCGTGTTTTGAAAAAGTCCTTAGGGTATAAGGAAGACTTGATAGGTACTCGTGAACTTTCCATAACTTCAGTGTAGAAAGCAAGCAGACATTATAAGAACTAAAATTGCTATAGAAGAAAAATTACAGTCTCCTTGGTGTTTGTAGGAAAGAAACCGTGTCAGACTATTCTGATACAACTTTTTAAAAAAATATTTTGCGCACCAGCTAGTTAATAAATAAAGAAAAGATCAGCATGAACTTTTTCGAATTTCTTACTTCGTTGTTGAGACTCTAGTAGTGCCGCTTAATTTGAATCTTCAATTCGCCGACAGGCGCCGAGCCGTGGAGCCGTGCTCCCAAGTAGGGCTGCAGAAGTAGCGTCTTTTTCTCTCCTCAGCCTCTCCTCGTCCTCTTTGGCGTGTTGCGAAAAATTTCTCGGGTGCATACGGCAGATATTTCTTACGCATTGTTGTTCTAGCCTTATAGACAATAGGCCAACAATTAAAAAAAAACAATTGGGCCAGCGCTGCGATTCCGAGTGCACACTAAAATTTGCAGTCAGTTCTGCCGGGCTTTCCCGAGTTCGTTTCGAGGAGAAAAAGGAGTAACATTTGCTATGCGGGGTATTGTTTAGGAACGAATCAATGATGTTTATACGTGCGCCTTAAGACAACGGCCAACACTTCTCAGAGAAGAGAAATTCACATTCTTCCACAGCAGCTTTCTCCGCAAATGCGCTCGAAGAAGGATGGCAATCGGAACTTTTTCAAACAGGAAGACAAGGTTGCAATGTATTTGACTCTATCCAGGAGCACTCTTGGGCACTACAGCATGCCCACTTGATTTGGTTGAATCAGAGTAAACTCACTCTTTCAATGACTTTAAGAAGCAACCTATAAGCGGTATTTAGTGAGACAAATAGTCTTTTCCGCTTCGAAGGGTGTTGCAAGTGCTTCACTGTTTTTAACAGTGGATTATGCCGCTTATTGCCCATCTGCACTGTCCCGTGCAACGGTTGATGTTATACTCATGAGTGATTAACATTACACGTGAGGTTATCTGTGTTGGTAGTGGCATTCAAGAGCGAGACGTGGCTGTTACGGCAGCCCCCTGCGGCGTTTGATACCATGGCGTAAGAGCATTGAAGTTGGCCATGATCAGGGCGTTAGCTTTTACTGCCACGTACATTATGCATCTCTGCGCTTGTTTTGCTCTTGTCTTGTGCTCACATTTAATATTATAAACTAAGTTGGCTCCAAAAATACCTCGTGTTAAACCCTGCTGATCGATTTGTCTAGTTTTGTATAAAGAGATGAAAAATAAAACTGATCTTCTAAAGCGTCCATTGGGTCGCGGAAAGATTGAGAAGCGTAGTTTGTATATTTGTTTTATTTTTATAGGATTGTTTCTTTTAGAGACGACATTCAAAGTAGCAGAAGCGCTGTCGAGCCCTCTGAGCTGCTGTTGATAGGGCTATTCCCAACTTATGCAAGTCAAATATCGTTCATGACTTAAACTGAAATTGTGGTGGCTCTGAAAATGAGATATGGATAAATCATGCTTTGTGCGCTCAAAGCGTTTGCGAACAGCAACATGTTTCTGAAGCACCCATTCCGTACATTGCGGGTATGTAGGTTTGATGGGACCAATGAAAATCGAAGAATGAGCTCAAGTGAGCAAAACGATGGCGAGACCCCACAAAAGTCCTATTACTTATCGCGGTAAAACGTTTTAATTGACCGCGATGTAATACGTTCTTCGTCGGTTTCTATAAATGTCCTCGATAGTTATAATGTCAAAACGACCGGGCACTGTCGGCGCAGGTCATCTTGGAATCGTGGCTTCAGAGTTAGTACATCAGAACACAATAATATATTTTGTGAGACATTACGTGCCAAGAGGACGGGATGGCTATGAGGCATGCCTCACTAGAGAACTCCGGAAATTTCGAACATGTGGCGTTCTTTAACAGGCGCTGACATCGCACAGTACGTGGGCCTCTAGCATAGGTGTCTCAATTACGCAGCCCGGGGAAATGGCGCCAGCGGCCCTACCCGCATATGATGGACTTTGTTCCATTTGTTTTTAAAAATTGCTTAATAATTATGATCATGAGCCTTCATCCCGAACTTTACAGCTGTCCGTACCAAAAAAGAACTTGATGAGCAAGATTGACGGAAGAGCTTCTATGCGAATGCTTTTGGCTGAAAAGGTGATGTCGTAGTGGCCCAAGTCTTCCTGCTCCGAAATACCAGATTTCCCATGCCTCCTGCTTCGGAAGGAAGAGGAGGGAATCTATAGTATCTACGTATTTCTGGAATGCTGAAAGAAATTCGCTTCATAAATAAAGCATACGTAGCGTTTTTTTTTTCTGAATGAAGCAAGCACATTTTAACTGAAAGTGAAAAAAACGCAGTTTTTGGTTCTTGGCATTATGTTCGGGCCTGTCCAAATAATTTTTGCCAGTATGCTCATGTCACCAAAGAAACAACAATCTATATTGCGGCTAAATTCTATATAGTCCACAGTCGTCGGTATTCAGGAGTAAAATTTGGATTTGGCTCTTATTAATTGGAACGTTTCATTTGGGCTTAAATTAGCAAGTAAAGAAGCCTAAATCCCAGCGAATGAATGATGTAGCAAGGATTTGCGACAGAAATAACACCTTCCTTGACCTTCCATGGGTGCCGTTCTTCGTTATAAGGCTTTAATGACGATGACTAAACTTGTAGAGTGAGTTGTCATTCCTGGCGAAACGCGCACCATTCTGGACTGTCCTCCGTGTTCTATTCCTGACATCTATTCAAGGCTTCAAAAAATGCTTGTATTTTATTGTGACAGACTTGCCTTTAAGACACAAAGTTTTGTGCGTATATGGGTATTAAATATGTTTCAGCTCTTCTAATTCTTCTTAGCGCGTGTTATTCTGCGCCGTTGCAGATCACTTCTTTTTCTGCGGGAAATAAATCGGAGTCCAATATCTTCATTTCAGTTGTTTTCTGTTTCAAATATACTGTCATGGAGCAAAAGAAGGACATGGAAGTGTAGAGTGAAAACTCAAAAAATAAACACTAAAAGGCAGACAGAAGGTGGAAAGTCAGCCTCTTACTTTTTGTATTCGAGTTTTGCCGTACATGTCCTTGAGTATGTACCAAAACGCGCCCTTCCCCCTTTATATATATAAAAATAAACTAATTGCGAAATGAAAGCACGATATTAAAGCAACTAGGACATAGGTAAAGCAGATTGGATGTGGCCACGTTGGTTGTTTCGGTCTCAATTGTTGACGCAGCCGTGGTTCAATTCATTTGGCTCAGTTCGATTAAAAAAGATACACATTTTGCTCATTTTTTCGTCGAAACTGCCTTTTCTAGTTAACGTTACAATGAAGAATCGCCCTATTTTTATTACAGTTGTTCTTAAAGTGAAATGTACTTAGACGCGCTTCATGCTCCCGTCAAATTCAGCCTGGTATCTATTTCTGGACATGGTTCTTTGAAGAAAGAATATATGGAAAGAATATGAATTCAAATACCTTTTAAGAAAAAAATATGAGATATGAAAGACCTTCTTTCAAAAGTTATTGACATGTTAAGACGCCACCACAGGAGCCATCATGACGCCGCAGGCCGGTAAACGTTGTTACGTCATCGTCTCATCACATCTCGCGATGTCACGTGATGGCGGCTTCATCACCTGACAATGTCGCTTCGTTAAAGTCGGGCCAACTGAAGAGGCACCGCAAACCCACGGGAGTGGTAGAAAGTTTCCAACTCCTATGGTCTCGGAACCTATTTTTCAGTAATTCTTACGCCCCCCCCCCCCCCCCCTTCCTCTCTATGAAAATTTCGGAGGGGTGGGGGGCTCAGAACCCTCCTTCCGGCTATGGGCCTGGCATATGGTACCGTGGGATTTTGTTGAATTTTAAGGTTCTAACCTATTGTTACTTCAAGGATATGAAAGCGCGACTTGTATACCCATTTATTTACGAGTTCCGCTGGGTGAGGCACAAATATAAATTATAGCGGTGTTAAACCAGGCACGCAGCAAGAAACATAAAAACTGAGCCGTGCGCGGTATTATCCGCAGGGACCCTTCATTCCTTTTCTGCTTAGTGACACTCATGGTGAGTCACCGCTCGCATTTGCGACACCCGTACCTTTGAGCAATGAAGATTTGGCACATACGGAGTCCCTGCTGCTGCTCTTTTCAAGGATGGACTGGCACTAGATAAAAAAAAAGAAACAAAGAAAGAAAGAAAGAAAGAAAAAAAAGCAGCAAAAGATAGCTATTGTAAGTGGGGTCTGGCCTCTGCTGATAGCGCATGAAGGCCACTATTCAAAAAGAAAGGGAGGCGTTTTGTAGCAGCTGACACTACCCATCACCGGCGCGTTGAGCCTGAAATTTCAGCACCCAGACAGTCGTATTTGTGCCATTTACTAGTATTCAGCGCCCATAGATACAATACGACATGTCCTAATAATAATTCAGTGTCTTACTCTTCACCGAATGAATGAGTAGATAAACTACGTTTATTATACAGCTTTTGCCTAGCGAAAATTCCCAACAGAAATCCAATAGCCTATTGAGTTATTGACACCTATTGGTGTATTGGTTCTCTATTGGCCTACTAGCCCTGTATTGGTTTCGTATTTGCCTATTGGTAATGAATAGTTTTGTAATAGCCTACTTGTCAGCAGGGGCGTAGCCAGAAATTTTTTTCGGGGGGGGGGGGGGGGGACCTCCTTGATTTCGGAGGGGGGCACCTCCTTGAAATGGTCATTTTTCACTCTGTATGCCATGGCGAAAAAAAAATTTCGGTGGGGGGGGGGGGGGCACGTTCCCGGTGTGCCACCCCCTGGCTACGCCACTGCTTATCAGCCATTAGGTACTCTGTTAGAATTAGTCTGGTGTAAGTTTTTCATGAGTGTCCCGTCGTCATGCAGAAGGCCCACAATGTAGCAGCGCCCCTGTAATGATAATCACAGTGGTTGAATATTGCATATGTTCAAATATATTCTCTTAATCAAAACTACAAATGCTTCTTCTAGCCCTTAATGATATCGGTGATCTTGCGGATGACTATTATGCTAAAGCAACTATGCCTTGTGTGAATTTCTTCTGGGCTGCCATACGGCACTCGAAGAGCGGTTTTCAGCGCGAATCGACGAAGACACAGGAAAAGGAGGGACACGAACGCGCTGGTGTTCGTGTCCCGCCTTTTCCTGTGTCTTCGTCGATTAGCGCTGAAAACCACTCATCATGTTTAAAGCAATCCAACTCGCCCAAATATCAGTTATTCGGCACTCGAAGAAGTGCTTGAAAAAATGCTGGAAATAAACAGAGTCATGAAATGAGAAAATTGTAACACTTCTTTAATTGAAGTTTAACTTTGATAGCCAACGTGTAGAAAGTTGGGGGCACAATGACGAACTATCAACACCTTTCATTCACCTAACAATTTCCCAATGTTGCAGGGGCTGAACTATAGCAATATACTAAGTGATGTATTGCACACCCAAATGTGGCTTATTGCATGAAATAAAACAGTATATCGACAAAATTCTGTAGCAACACAGGAAAAAACGCCAGGCCTGCGCAGAAGGCGCAGCACAGCCACAGCGAAAGCTGGGAGAGCGGCCTTTAGCCTTTTTTAAACTCTCTTGGGGCAACTACTACAAGCCCACTTGCATGGTACCCACTACGCTATAAATCATCATAATTTTTGTGTAGTGGGGAAGCGTCTACTATGCCATTCTTCGTCATTCTTCAGAAAAGCGCGGTGCCCGCTACACTCTTGTAACGAATTATGTGCACTTTGTTGATGCTGTGGCTGACGACGATGAAGAATTATGCCGCAGGCTTTTGTAATGGGTTTTGTAATGGGTTGTTTACATTAAATTACAGCAAACTCTTTGAATTACCACTTACAATCTGTTACGTGCTCTTTTTCGGGACGATGATGTGACTGTCATACCTAGAGCATACTACTGAATCTCATGATAACACGAAGTAAATTAAGCTAGGCTAGATTCACGATGAGGAAGTCAGAAAGATATAACACACGGTAGTTAAGGCAGCCTAGATTGCATAACGTTGCAAGCCCAACACAGGAGCCAGGCTGCACTTGGTTGGATAACAGGGATGCTGAATGTTACATGCATATGCGATTAAGACAGCAGCATTATTAAATCGCACCAGTGTTCATATACTAGGTACATATTGTAATGAATTATCATGTGTTTCTTGTGACGTTATCTCGAACAAGTTCAATAAGCCGATTGGCGCAAACTATAGCACACCGACCGCATCGACTAGAGATTTTTACTATGAGGCGATAAACGCGTTTTTGGCTCAATATGCACATTGTACATGTAGCAGACAAAGGGTTTGCGAGGCTTCAACTATACCCACGAGCGGGGGCGCCTGTGCTTCATCTTTAGTCTATGCCTGTGTTTTTTGTGCACGCTGACGAAAGCAGAAGAAACAAAATGCAATAATATATGTACTCAATAATTAAACCTCTTTTAGAGAGTCTGGACTTGCAATCGAGGTGCAGCTGGTCTCTCTGTCATCAGATACAGGAGGCGGAGGACTTGTTTGACTGGCCTTTCGGCTTCGTCCCACGTTTTTAATAGAAAAATAATGGTGACATCAAACAACGACTAAATACGAGGAAATACTATGCGCTCTACTCGCCAAACAATCGACGCACATGGGCCTTGAAGTAACCTGGTTGGTCGTGCTACCATTATTCTTGGAGGCACTTTGTAGAGTCGGAATCGGAGACATTTATGGCTGAATAGCACTGGTTGGAACCTGGATATGTTCATTCCAGCCTCTATTTTTGCAACAAGCGGCTGCCGCTTTCTATACTATCTTGATATTTTTCATCGGCTACACTTTCAAGGCCATGTTTCTAATATACCGGTGTCTTCAGTTGCATTGCTATACGTCATTAAACTCAATCGGGATAAATTTGTCAACAGTGAATTGCTGCCGCCTGCAGCTTGCGTAAAAGAGCGAATCACGATCAAAAAATTTGATCGGCATCGGGTCCGACGTACTCGATCAGTCATAAAAGGTTGGAATTATAGCTGCGAGCTGCCTTCAATATACCAAATAGCTGAGAATTTTAGGATTATTTTTGTTCTACTTTAAGTTAACTCTTGGTCATCAGGTGATGCAGTGTCATCACAAATGAATGTGCATATATATGAAGTGATAGCAGTAGGTCATCAGAAGGATACCCACTCTATTGATTGAGAGACAAATCATTGTCAGATATTAGAGCAACAATATACCACTACGTACTAGTTATTACGCCGACAGCTGTCTAATGTTCGAAAAAAAGATAAGCTCCCGATTAGTCCAATGATAAACTAAAATAGGTGACAGCTATCGGGCCAATTCGCAGCCTATTAGACCACTAGGACACCAATAGGCCTTCGCTTTTTGACCAATGCAACTACTTTTGGCATTTACATCCTCTATTAGTACAATAAGAAACCAATAGGCAGCACGTATTTGACCAATAGAACTTGTAATGGTACAATAAGAAACCAATATGCAACACCTCTTGGCCCAATACAATTTCCATTGGCCCAAAATAGCCTGACTATTAGGTTCGGGTAGTGGTCTCTATTGGTACCAATAGAATTCTGAAAGACCCAATACAGCTCGAATATATTTCCTATAGAAGCAATAGCGATATTCTAGTGCAGCAATAGAAACTTCAATTGGTATTTTTGCTAGGGTTTCTACGAGTCGGAATAAACGGTGCACAGAGTATTGCATAAAAATTGGATTAACAGCCCAGCATTTAAAGTCGTACATTTGTGTACACCGTACCACGTGCGCTCTTACCGTGTCATGTAACACGGCGTGCAACACCGCTCTACTATGTGTTCCTCCAGTGGTCGATATAAGAAATCACGACCTGCGTGATTTCTGACAATGAAGCCGCACGCGTGATTCCCACTCTTACTGCCATTCCCCGCATGTGCTGAAAACATCGTGCATAGCGTGGCTTCCGATGACGGCTGCTATTGACTGTGGCTGTTTGGTGGAGAGCAATTTCCGGCACGGCTAGCGCTACAGTGATTAGCGCTAACGGCGAGAAAAACGCCCTCTGTAGTCATTTTCATAGCAAGATGTTATTGCGCGTGGCCACTTAGCGATACCAGCCTCAATGTACACCTTCCTGTATATAGGTAGCATCGAGTATGCCTGCTGCAGTTGGTAAAATCAAAATGATGACCTGTATTTGCGTGACTGCTACTGCTTGCGTGCCTGATGGAAACATCGTAGAGTGAGGACAAAGGTAGCGCGAGACCCTTTGAGCAGAAGCAACAATAGTTAAAGAGTGAGCTCAACAGGATTCACATCTATAAATAATTTGTGCAATCGCAGGTTCTTCAAAGTTTTCTGATAAGTACCTTTTCCGTGAAATGAACGCAAATGCTGCGCTCTGCTTCAGAAGTGGCGGCGTAGAAAATAGAGAAAAAAAGATTGAAGCTACCCTAATAATAATAATATCTGGGGTTTAACGTCCCAAAACCACGATATGATTATGAGAGACGCCGTAGTGGAGGGCTCCGGAAATTTCGACCATCTGGTGTTCTTTAACGTGCACTGACATCGCACAGTACACGGGCCTCTACCATTTCGCCTCCATCGAAATGCGACCGCCGCGGCCGGGATCGAACCCGCGAGCTTCGGGTCAGCAGCCGAGCACCCTAACCGCTATACTGAAGCTACCCTAATTCTTGTCTTAGATGTATGGTAGTGGCGCTCTGACGTCGGCGATCATTCTGCGATCATTGTACAGAATCCACCTAGAGAAAAGCGAGAGTTAGAGATCTGCTCCTCTAGGTGTCGCAGTGGTCTCAGCTGGTCACAAGAAAACAGTTTGCTCTTTCAATGAATTGACTGAATTATTTTCATTTTTTATCCTGATACTTAAGTGGTCTTTATCTTAGGTAGACTAATGCTTTTATATCGTATGTATCCAACGTAGCCCTTAACTTGAACCAGAAAAGTCTATTGCGTGCTAATTATATTTTTAGTAGACTTCCGAGTGCCAGGAAAAAAGGATGTAAGTGCTAGACCGGGAGTGCTTGGAAGAAAAACGTACGATGCGCTGGGCGGTCTTATCAATTTGGACTTTATACGCGACTGACGGCGACGGCGACGGCAAAAACCCGTCGAGACTGTCCATATAATTGCTATCGCAATAAAACGAGAGCGTCATTCGGTGCTCGTGCTACGAATAACACTATTGAACAGGCACTATTGTTCAGAGTAGCGTTCTATCCCCAGAGAAATGCATTCTCATCAACGCCATTAAGCCACCTCAAGCATGTGTATCCCTGAAGTGGCCGCTCACTGCGTAATAACGCCGCGTTGAAAAAACAGCAAAAGCTTCATTGCAGAAGCAGCTGAAGCAGCACCAAATTTCGTGCATTTATGCGTACCAGACAGTTGGTTAAACATTGAATGTCCGCCACGGTGGATCAGTGGCTAAGGTGCTCGGCTGCTGACCCGAAGGTCGCGGGTTCGATCCCGGCCGCGCCGGTCGCATTTCGGCGGAGGCGAAATGGTAGAGGCCCGTGAACTGTGCGATGTCAGTGCACGTTAAAGAACACCAGATGGTCAAAATTTCCGGAGCCCTCCACTACGGCGTCTCTCATAATCATATCGTGGTTTTGGGACGTAAAACCCCAGATATTATTATTATTAAACATTGAACACCTGACGCGTTGCGCCGGGAACTTTTCCTTTATGTGCCACTTCGTGTGTTCTCTCGCAGGGCCAACTACTACGCCCATGGGAGGCAGGTGCGTGGCTACCATATCGTCAACGTTGCCCTGCACTGCGCATGCTCAGTATTGGTGGCGGTCGTCGCACGCCGTGTGATGAGGATAGCTGCTCTGCATGCGTGCCTGGCCGCGATGCTGTTCGCTGCTCATCCAGTGCACACCGAGGCCGTGAGTGTTTATTTATTTATTTACAATGCTGGAGGTCTCATTTCTACACCATATCAGGTGGGTATCGGATTACAGATAAATTAATCATTGATGTAGACATGTGTGGTAACCTCGATACTCACCGTAGTTGAGACTACC
>JALIZH010014869.1:0-90441 GCA_030522465.1 Rhipicephalus appendiculatus | reverse complement strand
CGCAATACTTTGAACTAGATCTATGTTTTTTGATGATGTCCTCTAAAGGGAAAACAAGTCAAAAATAGCAAACACGACAAAAATGATAAATGTTTCCTAAGTTTGATGCGGCTTCGCGCGTTTGCTGCTTAACACAAAAACTTCAAAACTACATTACGTACTAAAAAAAACTTTTCAATATTTCTGCGAAAGATCGTTTTCCTAAAAGCAGCGTAAAAAAAATGCTTAGGCAGCGAGTTTTCCAAAAAAAAAGCCCATTTTCATCTCCGGTCTCAATTTTTACGAAAATTTTTCATCAAAGAGTGCTTATGTCAGTAAATACACGGTTTTAATATGTGTCCTCATTTTCTTTGTTAACGAGATAGAACGGGCCGAAATGAATACTGCTGTGTGTTCTCACTTCAGTGCCTTTGAGGTTGCTGTCAGCTTGCATTGTGCGTAAATCTACACAACAAATTATCTTGTTGCAGGGAAACTTCACTTTGGTGGCGTGTCTTCAGGAAAAATGCATTCTCAGATCTTATTTGTGTCCTGCGTGAACTTTTCCAGCGTGACGGTGAAGAGTCTGCAATGTAGGAGCCGTGAAGCGAATATAATAATAATTTCTGGAAATTTACGTTCCCAAAACAAGACATTTAATGAGATGCGCCACAGTGGATGCTTCTGGAAATTTTGTCCATCTGGGGTTCTTGAGCGTGGTCCTGATTCAGAGTGCGTAGGCCTCAAGTATTTGCCTCCCTGTAAATTCGGCCGCCATGGCCGCGATTCGATTGTCCCACCATTGGGTCAGCAGTTGAGCTGCTAGACAGACGCGGTGGCTGGGAAGCGAAATACATTGTTAAAGACCGGTGGAAGCGTCTCGCCGCTGAACAGTGCAGTCATGATTGATTCGAGTCAGCGAGGCATGTGGCCTTGACAAGCACAACGCTTTCGCGCGTTATATGCACAAACTATGGACGGCATCACTCGCAATGACCAATGTATGTTCGACGCAATATACTGGTTTGCCGAATACTCTATGGTGTCGGATCAGCATGCTCAGTGGTGATGTGGCTGTGAGTTTCAACACGGGTAGAGTCAAGTAAGATTCTCTAATGCAGGCGCAATAGCAACGCACACTGCGCGAATCATAACATACCACACAGCAGCCGAAAAATTCTATGAAGGCATGTTTCAGTCTCGTGTTGTGAGACCGGTGGAAGCGTCTCGCCGCTGAACAGTGCAGTCATGATTGATTCGAGTCAGCGAGGCATGTGGCCTTGACAAGCACAACGCTTTCGCGCGTTATATGCACAAACTATGGACGGCATCACTCGCAATGACCAATGTATGTTCGACGCAATATACTGGTTTGCCGAATACTCTATGGTGTCGGATCAGCATGCTCAGTGGTGATGTGGCTGTGAGTTTCAACACGGGTAGAGTCAAGTAAGATTCTCTAATGCAGGCGCAATAGCAACGCACACTGCGCGAATCATAACATACCACACAGCAGCCGAAAAATTCTATGAAGGCATGTTTCAGTCTCGTGTTGTGAGCGATTCCTGCATACGAATAATCACTACTTTATACAGGGTGTTTCAAGGAATGTGTCCACTATTTTTAAAAAAAATCAGGAAAATGCCGTATTTGCTCACTGTCTTCACAGTTGCTTTTTCAGTAGCAGCAGGCATCTTAAGATGGTTGAAGACATGATTTGGGACAGTAATTATGAAAGTTAAATTAATTAACTTTTTTAATTAGCGGAGTTCAGTGGCTAAGTCCAATGGGAGAATTGAAGTACTTCTTGCGAAGAACCCATTTCAGCTTTGAGATTTCAAAAAAGCGGCCTCTATTAATTATTGTGGCATAATGAAGTTCAGGCAAATTCAGCGGCAAAACCGAAACCGAAACGCGGAAGAGCGCAATTGCCACATTCGTCTGAGACGTCCACAATAAGTGAGCGTCATTATATCAACCATCAATTGACTTCTTGGGGTGAGTGCGTGGGCTGCGCTCGCAGTAGTAGCACGCATGACGCACATACGTTAACGAACGGGGGAAGCACTGCACCTCTGTAACCGTTGTCTTGAACAGTGACGTCATTGTAGTGGTCTGCTTGTTGCGCCCATCGGTGCTTGGGTTTCGGTTTGGCCGCTGAATTTGCCTGAACTTCATTACGCTACAATAATTAATCGAGGCCGCTTTTCCGAAATCTCAAAGCTGAAATAGGTTGTTCGCATGAAGGACTTCAATTCTTCCGTTGGACTTAGCCACTGAACTCCGCTAATTAAAAAGTTAATTAATTTAACTTTCATAATTACTGTCCCAAATCATGTCTTCAACCATCTTAAGACGTCTACCGCTATAGAAAAAGCAATTTTGAAGACAGCGAGCAAATATCGCATTTTGCTGATTTTTAAAAAAATAGTGGACACATTTCTTGAAACACCCTGTATAAGTGCTCACGTACATTCCCAAACTTCGAAATCGTTGACATGTAGTGTGTCCTCGCAAACAAGGCCATCTCGAGGATTTATGGAGAGGCAAAGAAACATGAAGTGTTGCGAAAAAGGTACTTGTCAGCCAAAAACAGCCAGGGCAGGTGGAGGAAACATTCGCGTGCTAATTAACTAGCATGGTGTATGGTCGCATAGGGAAACACGAAAGCATCTTACCCTATGACCACGAACATTTCCTTTCACAATGGTGCAGGCCAAGAGCTATCGAGCAGCCCCTTTGTTAGTCGCGCTACCAGAAAAAGTTGCAGTGACGTTTTGCTGTGTACACTCGGGTGACGGGAAAGTGAACAGCTGCCGTCGCAAATGCCACAGTTCATCGGCAAAGTGTCCCCGTTTATCGGGACCTTTACCCCACTTCCGCTGTTGTGGTACCGCGCTGATCGACTCTGAACGTGCTCTGAGGTTTCGCGTTCCAGCTGCAGATGCTCACAGATTTGAGTGTGATGGAGTGCGGCACCTGCGAGACATTGTTATCGTCAACCAGGCGTGGGTTCCCGTGCTTGAAAAATTATTTCCGTGCGCTGATTGAAGAATCGTCAACGTTAGTAGCACCTACTAAGGCTTGCTTCAGAAAGGTCAGGTGTCATCTTTGCCTGCTGCCGGGACGTCCACATCACCCTCACTTCCCACTTCACTCGCCCAAATCAGCTCCAATCCGGAGCGCCTGATATTCTTGCATACCGTTTGTACCCATTTGGCGGCATCGTTACAATAGCTACCAATACGGTGTACACGGCTGCGGGCAAACGTAACTGTTGAAACTAATTCCATACTTCGTGAAATCACTCAAAATATTAGGGACATCAGAACCAAACTGGTGAACCTATGTAGACACTCTACGGGCACAGCACAAGGGGATGGCGCTCAATCGATTGCGTGTCGCTCTTTTTTTACGAAGCGAGAAGTCGCGGTTACTTTTTTTTCTTTTCCCAAGAAGAGCTATAACGTCCCTCTTGCCCACCTATTCAGCATTCCCTTGTGGCCATAATTATTTTCTTTGGATAGAAATCAATTCGGTCATTGTGTTCATTTGTGTTTCCAGTTTTTGTGCACAAAACCTCCTAGCAGCAATAACACTTTTCTGCTAATAGAACTGAAAGATGAAGTGGCGGATGATCGTGGATCTAAGAGTACTTTTAGATACACAGAACAAAGCGTACATTGTGAATAGCAGTGTTTATTCAATGAATTCTAAAGTAATATTGTTGTTCTAAGTTTATTCATATTGTCATCTTTCTTCATAGCAAGCCTCGATATCTGTTCGCCAGGTAGGCGGGTGCTCATTTCTCGGGGGCCACAGGAACCATCGCAGCCTCCAACATACAGGCCTAGTGCAAAATTATAAGGCCAAGTCACACTTTTGTTCTAGTAATTACATTTCAGGAAACGAAGCATTTTGACAAATTGAAGACAATAAAGCAGGTGCCCATATATAGCATGCAGATGCAGCGGATCGATTCAAATGCTTGAAAGTGCTGGATGACGGTGCGAGAGAGAGAGAGAGAATGATTTATTAGAAGGCAGAGAGATCGGCCTGAGCTAGTTCGCTCTTGCCTGCTACTCCGCACAGGGGGAAAAGGGACAAGGGAAAAAAAGAAGTAATGAAGAGTGACGATGGGGATAGAAACAGGTTCTGCGTGTATACAATGACCACACAGCATTGTGGCTTCGCTAGCTTCTAGCGTCCACTCCTGTACTATTTAGGAAACCTATTACAGCCCTTATAGCAGTTGTTGATCTCGTCTGATCACACATTGCTGATAGAATGCCACTTTCATTTAGCGTTCCCACACCAATTCCTGCCAGCGTTGAAGCGAGCGTATTTCATTGCGACACGTGAAGTGGGCAATCACAAAATATATGCACCGTTGTTTCACACACTTGGCAGCGTTCACAGTTCGGGCTGTCCGCATGGCGGATGAGGTGTGCGCAGCGGCGAGTGAATGCAATACCCAGACGAATCCGGTGTAGCAAACTGGAGTTGCTGAGGCTGATTCTAGCTGGAAGGCGAAAAGTCATCTCAGGATCTGTTTCTCGCAGACGCCTGCATCGATGGTCTGGCCGCGACCAATAAGTCGCTGCGCACTCTCGCACGAGCTATCTCAATAAAGAGTTCACGTCACTTCTGGAGTACGGCACTTTCACGTCAATTGGGGCGTTATACATAGCGGCTCTTGCTTCAGCATCAGCAAGCTGATTGCCTGCCAGTCCCACAGTGTCCAGAGATCTATTGCAATGTGATTGTGTGGCCATTTCTCGGCGTGAGGTCGAATGCTTCAGTGATTTCTAAAGTTATTGTAAAATGTTGTCCGCTTTTTGCGCAAGAGTCAATGGCTTGCAATGCGGATTTTGAGTCAGGTGCACTCAATTAGCACTCAATTAGTACGTTATTGAAAGTAGCACAGACAGATGTCATTGCAACATGCCCACATCGGCCTCATTGACATTTTAATAATTGGGTTAGTCGTTTTGAAATTAAGAATATAATTATGACTAGTTAATTACTTCTCATTAACGAAAAAAAATAGTGGCGGCAACTACAGCATACTGGGAACAATATGCAATAGGGCTGCTTCGCGTAACGCCGTTCATCTTTTTTAAATCGCGCTGCGTGATAGCTGGGACACCCTGTATATAAAAGGAAGGCCGGAGCTGTAGACTAATTTTAATGGGCACAATGTGGTTGCACGTTTCCGATACGTTGATGATTTTTCGCTATGCTTTCCTTTCGCTACTAGCGTTATTGTAAACGCGGAACAAATCATACCAGTATTTAAAAAGTCATTTGAAGGTGAGGGGCTCACTTGCGACCTACCGACTAAAGGGGGCATTAAATTTCTGGATGTCATGATTTTTGAAGGTGAGCAGCTTACATGCTGGGAATACGCTGTAAGGGTTGAGAAAGGCATTTTGAACTTTGATTCGGGACATTTCGGATGAAGCTGTTATAGGACTTCTCTAGCACTAGATATGAGAATGACAAGCCGCAGGAAAAATCAAAAGGACGGCCTTGCCATACTTTAAAAGCGTTTCCCATGCACTGAAGAAAATCGCGAAGCTTCGGCATACCCACGGTTTTCACGGCTTCTAACAAATTAATGTCTCTTTGTCGTAAAGTCAACAACACCTAGCAGTGGACTCCCAATTTCTGCAGTCTCGACCATTCGGACAAGTTTATTGCATTCGAAAAAGAGTTGTTTATTGTGTTCCCCCTTCCATCAGAAGGAAGTTCGTTGGACAAACCGGGAGGTACATTAACACACGACTGCGCGAGCATAACTGTTACTGCAAGCAGATTACTCAAGCCGCAAACATGCTTACTCATTGCAGCAGGTATCAGTGTAATCCAAAATTTGATGCACCATGAGTCTATCTCGATGTAAAAAACTCAAAAGATGAGAAATAAGTGAAGTTCTCACGATGTACCGCGCTGGCGTTGATACCTTCAGTATCATTAACAGAAGCGGAGGTGTTATTCATTCAGAGCAGGGCAGCTACTCGACATCGAGCATGTGGGCGTCAGATTACGAATAGTATCTCTTTTGATGTTTCTCTTGCGCATATGTGAATGTGTCTTTCTTTGTGTGTAATATTTCGTAATGATTTGGTAAATAAACAGTTATCAGTTCGCACTTGTGTTGTCCCCTTCGTTCTACCTACGTCGCATTTCGTTTCCTAGTACCCCTCTGAAAATTTTCGCTTTGTACAACCAAATGGCCCCAACACTGGCTCCTCAAACTGTCGACGGTATTCGGCGGAATGGTTGTTTATCAAATGTCACGGAAATGTCGCTATTTACGTGTTGTTTTGAAAGCGATCTCTGGGCGATTTGTCGGAACGCCACTCGTGGCATCTACAAAGGCATAAATATTTATTGATATGACCAAAAGACGTCACTTCTGACTCACGTGAAGGGTGCGCTGTGGCTGCATGCTTTGAAGCCAGAACTTGTTGAAAGCAAAGAAACAGAAATAAAACAAAACAACGAAAGAAACACCCTTGGAAAAGTTGATCTCGTGTCTTTGCGTCTCCTGGAAATGGTGTTAATTTGTCATAGACTGCGTAGCCGTGAGTGACAGGTAAACGAAAACAACAAAGCAAAGCGATCTCCTTTCTGTTCTACAGTGCATACCTTCAACTTTCCAACCGCGGATTGAGTTTCGAATTTGGAGTACAGTTAGAAGATGAGCCAAATTTTTGCGCCGGCGTATTTGTCACTTTAATACGGGTAGCACTCACTCTACTTTCAGCACATTTATGAAGATACGTTTCCAACAAACACATTTTCGCAAAAACAGTCGATGATAAATATGTTAATAATCCTTTTTACGGGAGACATTGTCATAAGATTTTGCGGAAAACTGTACATACTCAACTCTGAAATAGGCGGGAGGAGTGTGTCCACGCAAAGCAACGTAATCATTAAAAAAAAATCTTAACGAGTTACGCGATCTGAGATTGCAACCAATGGATTCTGCACGTCGTTCAAGTACAGAAGCGCGCTCCTTCTAGAATGCTCTAGGCAAGAAAAAACGGTATGGGCGCCATATAGGATGCGGAGTCACATTTAGAGACATAAGATTGTGTCGCAGACGGCCGAAATCGCGCCAGGTGTCTCAACATGTGCACTGCATAAGCAGTGGCGGGTTTAAAGCTTCCAATCTGTTACAAAGGGGCTCAGTGATAATTAATAGTCACCACCAGCAACAGCCTCGACAAAGTGTGCTCATGCATAGGTACGCGTATTACCCGACAGTAGCGTAGTGGTACTTCGCTCCTTTGAAAAATAGTCATAGGGCGTAGTTGTGGTTGAACTGCACTTGTAGTGGCCACCCTCAATGAGCTCTGAATGCTCACAGAGAATCCTTCTCTCACGGCAGGGATGAGGGGCCCACGGAGAAATTCGCAAGCACAGGGGACCCAATAACACCAGCGCTTAACAATAATGAGAGCGAAAATTAAGCGGCCTCCAAGTTTTAATACGAAAGTGTCAAATCCAAGGGTCCGCCAAAAATTGAACCACATCGTTTCCGTCGCGAATATCGCAAAAATAAAGGGCACGTGAATAACACATAGATAATTTCATAACTAAAATTTACCGGGCTACCTGACCTGGTGATCGAAAGCCAACGCCAAGGCTTTCGAACAAAGGAGCCAGGCACGCTGATCACTACACCACAAACGCATACAGCAACTCAGGAGCGAACGCTTCATGTATGGTTCTCACTTTGAGCGTGACGGGTCCGCGACGTAGGAGTGGTGAAGCGAAATAATATAATAATTTCTGGGATTTTACGTTCCAAAACCAAGGAAATATTATGATATGCACCGTAGTGGAGAGCTCGGTAAATTTTGGCCACCTGGGCTTCTTTAATGGGCTCTTGAATGTAAGTGCACGGGCCTCTAGCATATTGCCTCCATCGAAATGCAGCCGCCACTGCCCGCTATTCCGTTAACTTTGGATCACCAGTCGAGGACCTAAGACTGCCGTGGTGGATTTGAAGCGAAATTCATTGATAAAGCTTGGGGGAAGCGTCTCGGAGTTGAACCGCGAAGTCATGACTGAGTCGAGTCAGTGAGGCACGCGTGACACACAGCTCTTTCGCACGTTGTATGCGCACACTATGTATGACACCTCTCCTATTCATGAATGCGAGTGCGGCGCAGCGTGCTGGTTGCCAAAGGCTGTACAGAGTCGGTTAAAAATGCTCAGTGTAAAAGTGGCTGTGAATGACAATGTGGGTACAGTCACGTAAGAGGCTGTCATGCCGGCCCGATGATAATGGCCACTGCGTGAATCCTAATTCTTAAAATGTCACGTTTACACCACAGCGTCGATGAAGGTACGTTTCTGTGTCGTCTTATCTTATGAACAATTATTTCAAATGATTAACTGACAAGTTATTCATCTACAAGCATACATTCCGAATTTCTGAAAATGTTGTCGTGGAGTGTTTCCGCAAAAACAACGGTATTTCGAGGCAATGTAGTGAACGAGACGAAAGAAGAACTTTCCTGAACGAGACACTTGTCCGCCAAGAACAACTACGGTAGATGAAGAAAACATTCGCGTGCTAAAGCACGGTGTCTGCTCCCACAGGGAATCATAAAACTTTATAACCACATACATTTCGTCTCATAGTGACGTGGCCAAGGGATGTAGGGCAGTGCATTCTTGAGTGCCGCTTCAAGCAAGAATTTTGCAGTGACGTTTCGCTCTTTAAACTGAGGTGACGCGGACGTGAACGGGTGCTGTCGCAGAAGCCACATGAAGTCGACAGAGCGCATACGTCTGTAGGGACCTTTATCCGACTTCTTATGGGGTAGTACGGGCTGACCGACTCCGGACCTGAGCTGAGGTATCGCGTTACAGCTATAAAGGTTCGTTTATTTGTGTTTGACGAGGTGTCGCATCTGAGAAGCATTGTTTCCGACAACCAAGCGGATTTTCTCATATGCTAATTAAAGAGTTTCCCGAAGCTAATGTAACAAGCTTCAACGTTAGCAGCATCTATCGAGGCTCGATTCGGGAAGACCAGTTCCCGTCTTTCTCAGCTCGTAGTCGGGAAGCGTATCTATAGCCACTCCGACTGGCCAAACTCAACTCGGTTACAAAGCGCCTGATATCCCCGCACATACCGCTTATGCTCATGCGGTGGCTTCGTTACAGTAGAGACGAATGTGGCATTCGGGGCCGGTGATGAGCTGCCCGTTGAAATTAATATCATGCTCCGGGAAATCACTTAGTACACTGGGGACAGCAAAACCGTCCTGGTGAACCTAAGGACACATTCTACGGGCAAAAGAGAGCGTGTCGCTCTCTTTTACGAAGCGAAATGTCATCGTACACTCTTAGAAAAAAAGTTAGTAAATGGTTAGTAAAAGCATGCATTTACTAGTTTCGAGCGTGTTTTACTACCTTCGCGAAATCTTTTTTACTAGCCAGCAGTTAGTAAAGGTCGTAAAGTGCTCCCTTCACTAACCAGAAAGTTCACTTGGTGTTTTTAACTAGTTGACTACTAAGTGGGGTGTGGGGTGTGGGGAGTGAAAGAAACGGAATGCGAGAGAGGATGGGAGAGGAGGTGTTCGGGTCTGCTCAACACCACCTAGACTTTCAAGGCCGAAGGGCTCTCCGCATTGTGAGTGCTGACGTCACCAACCGGCGGCGGCGGGGGGAAAAGAGGGGGTGTTGGGAAAACCGGCTTTCCCGGCCATCCGCTTTTGGGGTTAAGCGCGGATGGATACAAATTGAGACACGTGCGCTAGTAGTCATTTAGAAACTGCCTGCATTTGTCTGAATAATGAAACACAAAAGTTCAAACAAAGCTGCATTAATCATACAAAAGTTATATTTCAGTGAAATATCAGCTTCCAACAGGGGAAATGGTTCAGTCAGAAGAGCTCTATTTTCATTGACGGAGGACAGATAGTGCGGTGAAACAGCGTGCACCTCAGTTCGCTTCTCGGTGTCACACGATGGTACGTCGGTCCCTCAGTGCAATGTCCCGTTTTTGCGACGTCGTGAGTGCTGTATTGTGTGTCGTGCATTGACTTCATCATGTCGAACAAGTGTTGCGTCCCTCAGTGCCGTGGAAATTACGACTCGACGTGCAAGGTGCGCGCTTTTAGACTTCCGCAAGAGGACGACGAACTGCGCAGAAAATAGCTGCACGCAATTCCACGAGACAACTTGATTCCTTCGCCGTACTCCAGGGTGAGTCGTCTGCAGAATTTTATTATATTTCACAGCGCGATTACACGTACGCAGTGCTCCACTACAGCATAATTATGGTGTAGTGGAGCAACTATCAAAACAAGAAGTGTTTTTAAAGCTCTCAAACCAGCGCCAGGTGGTTTGAGAGCTTTGAAACACGGACGCGTTCAGAGTTCGTCGCCGCGGTAGGTAAACAAACACCCGTCTCTCCATGGTTATTTTTATTTTCTTTCCACAGTGGCGCGCCACCTTTCGCTTGCGCATCCAAGCGCGCGGTGGTACAACTGGTTTTGGTTTCGTCCTTCGGGCGGTTATTGCTTCTCGCGCCCTCAAAGCTAATGTCTGGTGTCCAATTTCTCTAAGGGTGACCGCTTGTTACCCTCTTGCACATTTTTAGGATTTCGCTTCCTGTTATTTGCGAATAAGGCATGTGTATGTAACAACTCAAATGATTTTTATGTCACTTTATGTTCATCCAAAAAATTTAGGTTTTTCCTAAATAGATTCATCTGAAGAATTGAATCAGCAGTAAAAAAATACACATTTTTGGGACGCGTGTCGCGAAAAAAATACTGTCAAAGAGTTAATTATCCTTACCGGCAACAGCATCAATAAAGCTTGCGGCTGGCTCGTGTGCATGTTGTCTTACAGACGCGTATTGGGTATTTCACCAGTTCGTAAGAGGAATAATTATGGCATAGTGAGCAGCTGTAGGCATTCTAGGATAGTTCGAAACGGGCAATTTTATGAGCATAGAAAAGAAGCGAAGCAAGGCTAGCAGCTGAGAAGGCGACGTGACCAAGGCCTTTTATGCTATTGCCACTTGCAAAGCTCAAGCATCTTCCAAGTTCCTTGCTTTTCATGAGCCTTCTGTTATTTGTCTGGTTGTTCTGCCATGGCTTGTTCTCAGAGCATCAGGTTCAATTGTGCATTTCTTTCTTTGCAGACCCCTTTGCCATCGGTGTGGTGGACCTTCTAGCATTTCTCGTGAAAGAAAAGCCACACTTTTTAGAAGGGCCGGTAAGAAATAACTAATTGCTTAATATTTTGCTTTTGTGTGCTAACGCTTTGTGATCTTATTACAGGGCATCTACCCATCCCTTATCACAAAGGACATCGATGGCGCAACGGTTTTTTTGTGCGGTGTTCGAGGGACTTGAGGTTGAAGTGGTAGACTCCATCGCTGGTTTCGTGTTACTTTTAGAGATGTATTGGGTGTTCAATATCAAGTACGATCAACAAAATAAGAACGCGTTCGGTCTGGTGGAGCATTTTTGTGAACTACCGGCATCGAAAGCTCCATCTTTGGTGATCATGCGGGCGATTTCTGCAATAAGAAAGAGTGTGGTATCACCAGAAAAAAATTAAATAAAATTTCTGTATTCTCTGGATTGTCTCTTCTGTTCATGTACTGCATTGCATAAAAGCGCTTCGTGAGTTTGCACTGCAGCATCATGTTTTATCTTTGTGCCTCTGTCGGAATGTGAATAGTTGAATAGTGTTGTGGTTATGTTTACGAGCATGCTTGTCGCTACCTGATCAGTACTTTGGTTAGTGACGTTTACTGCTAGTGAGTACTTCTAACTACCCCAAAGTGCAGTGATTTTAACTGGTTAGGCAGTGGATTCTCCAAGGAAGTAGTGCCTTCAGCTAGCTTGGAAGTACTTTTGACTGCCAAAAGAGGTAGTGCTTTTAACTACAGAGGTAGCTATTTTCACTACCCAAGGAGGCAGTACCTGTAACTAGCTATTTCATACATGATACTACCCGAGGAAGTAGTGCATTAAACTACTGATGTAGCAATTTAAACTAGCCGTCGGGGTAGTATATTTAACGAGCGAGGTCGTTCTTTCCACTACCCGAAGTAGTGCCTTTAACTAACTAGGTAGTACTTTTTACTACCCAAGGAGGTAGTATATTTAAGTAGCGAGGTCGTACTTTCCACTACCCGATGAAGTAGTGCCTTTAACTAACTAGGTAGTACTTATAACTACCCAAGGAGGTAGTACATTTAACTAGCGAGGTCGTACTTCCCACTACCCGACGAAGTAAAGCCTTTGACTAAATAGGTAGTACTTTTAACTAGCAAGGTCGTACTTTCCACTACCCGACAACGTAGTGCCTTTAACCAACTAGGTAGTACTTTTAACTACCCAACGACGTAGTGCTTTTACCCAGCCTGTTAGTATTTGGGCTAGCGTTTGTTACGAGCCCAACGAGGTAGTGCTTTTCACTAGGGTTACTTTTACTAGCTGCATTTACTAGCTGGTTAGTGGATTCTGTGACAAGTAAAGTGGTAGTACTTAGTTAGTGAATATGCCAACCTTTTTTTCTAAGAGTGTAAGATTTGTCTTTCCTTTTCTGAAGAGCTAAACGTCCCCTTAACCTTAGTGTGCAGCATTTCCATCAGGCCTGCCATGTCTAACAGGGCACTGGAGACACGGGCCCCGTCTTACACATCCGTGTAGACCGCGCATTCCCGCTTCACAGCCAGCAGCAAGAACGCGCCCGGCCGGCCCCCCTCTCTCTTTGTGTGCTGCCGGACACTTGACACCGCGCGCAGGCCACTCGGCCCTCATCGCCTTTGTGCTACTCTCCCCGGTTCAGGCCCCCAGCGGACTCGACAGCGAGCGCTCCGACGGACAACACCGCTCGGACCGCGCTGCGCGCAAGTGCCTTCCTTTTAAGTAATAAACTCCGTTTTTTCTTGTTTACGTACGCCTGTTATTCCGGCTGCCGTAGACATAACAAGGCCATAATTATTTTTTTCGATCGCAATCAATTCTGCCAATCATCTATTCCGTGTTTTCACTTGTTGCGCACGAAACTTTCTGCCAATAACACTCTGATGCTCATAGAGCTGAAAGGTAAGGTATTGGAGGATCCTGGATCCGTGAGCACTTCGACATATACAAAACGCAGCTTACTGTGTTTATTGGACCAATTCTAAAATTATAATATTGCACTAAATTTACTCATATTCACCTCTTTATTCTCGGCAAGCCTCGACGGCTGTGCGCCAGGCCGGCTGGCGCTCATTTCCAGGACCACGAGAACCACCACTGCCGCCAACATACACGCCTAATGCGAGATGTGTAGAACGCAAATGGCCACTATTTTATCTAATTACTACATAAAGAAAATGCATCATTTTGACACATTGAAGACAACGATGCAGGCGGCCATATACAGGGTGTTTCAAGAAATGTGTCCACTATTTTTTTAAAAAATCAGCAAAATGCGGTATTTGCTCGCTGTTTTCACAATTGCTTTTTCTGTAGCGGCAGGCATCTTAAGATGGTTGAAGACATGATTAGGGACAGTAATTAAGAAAGTTAAATTAATTATCTTTTTAATTAGTGGAATTAGGTGGTTAAGTCTAAAGGGAGAATTGATGACCTTCATGCGAAGAACCCATTTCAGCTTTGAGATTTCGAAAAAGCGGCCTTTAGGAATAATTGTGAAGTAATAAAATTCTCCGAAATTCAGCGGCGAAACCGAAACCGAAACGCGGAAGAGCGCAACTGCGATATTTGTCTGAGACGTCCACAATGAGTGAACGTCATTATATCAACGGTCAACCGACTTCTTGGTGTGCGTGTGTGGGTTGCGCTTGCAGTGGTAGCACGCATGACGCACATATGTTAACGAACGGGGCAGAACTGCACCTCTGTAACCGTTGTCTTGAACTGTGACGTCATTCTAGTCGTCCGCTTGTTGCGCTCATCGGTGCTTGTGTTTCGGTTTCGCCATTGAATTTGGCTGAATTTCGTTACGCTACAACAATTAACAGAGGCCGCTTTTTCGAAATCTCAAAGCTGAAATGGGTTCTTCGCATGAAGGACTTCAATTCTCCCATTGAACTTAACCACCTAACTCCGCTAATTAAAAATTTAATTAATTTAACATTCTTAATTACTCTCCATAATCATATCTTAAACCATCTTAAGATGCCTGCCGCTACAGGAAAAGCAATTGTGAAAACAGCGAGGAAATACCGCATTTTGCTAATTTTTAAAAAATAGTGGAGACATTTCTTGAAACACCCTGTATAGCATGCAGGTGAAGTTGATCCATTCGAATGCGCAGAACTGCGGGCTAACAGTGCACATCGACAATTTTCAGTATGACAATTAGTACATTTTCCAAGCATGATGAATTTACTAGGTTGCTCCTATTCGATTATTGAGAGGAGTGTCTTCTTGCTTTGAAATTTAAACTCTTGCATCACGACTGCGATAATACGCTCAATTTCAAGGGCCAACGTCTTACAGCAGTTTACTTCTTCCTGCACATCAGCTAGTTCTGATGAATCATCTTGAAATTTACTACGTGCAGTATCTTAATGCGTTGACGATAGCTCGGCTTGCCATTTGTAATTGAAAGAGAATAGTGGGCTGAATTGAAGACGCGATTAAAATACCGCTAAAAAGTCTGCATGACCTTTTAGGGTGTTTTCCTAGTTATTATTAGGATGAGTAAATGTTTACATTGGAAGGCTTCAGTGATGTTTGTATTTTCTGTGTTTACTTTTCGTCACTATAACACAGGTGTACACGAGGGTACCGTTGCAAGCTGTTTACTTTCATCAAGACTCCCGAGTTCCTCTCCCTTGGTAATTCGTGTTGTTTGTGATTAGACGATCATATAATTCTAGGAAAAAAACGATGAGTCACTTTACCTGGATTTTATTAACGCGCACATCCTCATATTTCTAATTCGGCAACGAAGTATGTCTCTAACACTAGAATGCTTTCTTGCGGCGCACTTATCGTTTCAAGGTCTGCGCAGCATCCATTCATATTACTTTGTGGGCAGGTGTCATGCTATGCCAAACGCTTGAGTTGTTTAAAATAGTTCCTATGGGCATATATATATATATTTTTTGCGGAAGTATGGTATGTGGAACATTATTCAGGTCCTGAAGATCAAACGCCCGCTCAGTTTACTAGGTGACTTTATATTCCCGAATATAGTTTGGTCTAACCTTCACTCCGCTTGGCCTTTCTACAGTGTGGGTTACACGTTTCTGAATTTTCGCAACATTTTCAACTTGTCCCATCAAGTTACACCTGTTACAACAATTACTTCTACAACATCTGATATATTGGATTTAGTAGTCACCACAGCACCTTATATTTTCCATGCCGTATCCTACCTACCGGAGCTAAACGACCACTTGCTGCTTCATTTTTTTTTTTCGCCTGCACCGTGCCTTTCAATAGTAACCATAAAAATATAACCTGGACTATAAGTACGCCGATTTCAATGCTGATAATCATTATCTGTCCTCTTTTCTCGCTGATTACATGAACAACTTTCATGAGTACTCCGTTTATACTAACTGGGTTTCACTCAGGAAAAAAATTCTTTCAATAAAAAAACATTCCCTCCATAGTCATCACACGTATCTGGCAATCGCCATGATTGATTGAATCGCTAAAAAAGGCTATCCAATTATAAAAAAAATTAATTTTTTTCTCTTTGGAAAACTAACCGGCACCGAAGAACGTTGGAGTGCTTATCATATCATGGCTACCGAATACAAACAAGCCCTCAAGCATGAAAAGGCACACACGTTACTGCGCGTATTCCCTTAACCCCACGTAGTGGGCGTGCATAGCAAGTGTGCGCAAAGTGGTTGAAGTACGCACTCGGGACAGGATATCGCTATCGCGTTCAATTCTAAAAGGCGAAGCTAAGGGTCCCCCAATTTTTTTATTGAAGATAAACGTTTGTGCCAAATATGGCACACTATGCAAGTGGGCGAGCAAAATTGCTGCCATGGCTTAAAAACCAAATCTCACTGATTGCGGTCTTTTAAAGGGGCCCTGCAACACTTTTCCAAGTAGCCATGGAATGGATTCACTAAAGGAGCTTATTGCCTCACGAATTCATTGCCGCAAAAATTTTTGGAATCCGTCCAGTACGAGTGGAGTTACAAAGATTTCTCGCACGCTGCAACTGAATTCTCTCTTCTCTCGTCCCGCCGAAAGCGCTGGAAGCTAAGCAGGGAGGGATGGCACGGGGAAAGAAAATACGTCACGCGCGCCTCGTGATCTTGAGCGCTTTTTCTCTTTCTTTTTTTTGTTCGAATACGCGAATTTTCATTGCAATCGCGCGCGCACGCGTGGACAAGTCGCGGCCTCTCGCGGCGGCCTCTGTAACTACCGAGCGCGCCATGCTTAAATCAGCCAATAGCTGATACAAAAAAATCTCTCGTCGGTGACGAGTGATTTTTGGGTACGCAACGTCATTTGTCGAGAGAAGAGAAAGCAATTTCTGGCTGACTTTGAGAATTTATTGTGAATTCCACGCCGCGTGCTGCGCTATAATATTTGGCTCGCGTGTTCTCGAGAGCCTGGACTACCGATCGGCAGCGTTTTCTGAGCATGCTCAAAAAGTGTTGCAGGGCCCCTTTAATGCGATAGCGTAAAAGAGCTCGTTTCGCAGAAATTCCGGCGTCGGTGTCGGCGTCGTTGGTTTTGAGCGAAAAATCATCACCTTGACCGTGACCGGAAATCGAGAAAGATGCAAATAAAATAAATAATAAAAATTTCCGGGCCCGAGTGAGGATCGATCCCAGGACGTCTGCGTGGCAAGCAGGTGTTCTACAACTCAGCCTCGCGTCTGCTAAGAAATACAGCAAAACTAACTTCCTCTGCTTCGAAATGCAGATGAAAATCAAATAAATAATAAAAATTATCGGGTCCGAGTGAGGATCGAACCCAGGCCGTCTGCGTGGCAAGCAGGTGTTCTACCACACAGCCACGCGTCTGCTTGGCAATACAGCAAGAATAACTTCCTCTGCTTGGAAATGCAGTGAAAATAACATTCATGCTTTACAAGCACACGCGTCCTGTATACAGGCGTCACAATAAAACATGGAATATCATAGTAATATTGCGTGGGACAAGCGTACATTGCCATCAGGCGTCAGAACATGTGAATATCAGAACGACATCGTGGTTTAAAGCCAGCCACCCATTACAGAATGCACACACGTTACTGCGCATATTCCTTTAAGACCCTGTAGTGGGCACATAGCAAATTCGAAAACATATTACGTGCATAATTGCTCGTGGTTTAAAGCATGCTTCCCATTACATAGTATGCACTAAGTGATTGAAGTACGCACTAGGGAAAGGATATCGCTATCGCGTTCAACTCTTAAAGGCGAAGCTAAGGGTCTCGCAATTTTTTGCGTGATTTGTGGAATAAAGCAAAACAATTGCTCCCTGTGTTCAGGCATAATTGAACATTTTTCTTAGTGCATCTGACTGCCGGCATCTACGTTCAAGATGGCCGCTTACACGTTTGCCTGTTAGCATGGTGCCGCCTTGCTATACTTTCCAGCCCGAATTACCAACCACTGACTTGTGGTTGTGAGCGTCGGTTGCCGACAAATCGTAAAAGCTACATATCGCCGTGCACTGATTAGACCTCACATATTTTTTTTCATGCACCCACGCCAATAATGTAACAAAACATTGCCACGTACTGTTGCTGGAACTCGAGACTTTCGTGAAGCGTCTCAAAACCTACCCCCACAACTGAAATCTGGCAAAACAGAGCTGTGCTGCATGATCTCAGAGACTTTCTTTTTGGTTTGTATTTGCACTGTGCAACAAAACATAGATGGCATCGTATTGCACATTTCATCACTCATATGCATACTGTGCCAAATATGGCACATACCGATTTCCAACTTTGTACCGTAGTGGGAAACTGAATTGAGAAAAGCCTTAATGAGCATGAATTTTCAAAGCCACGAGATATGCCAAAATACTTTTTTCTTGCTACTGCAACGAGAAAAGGGTTCCAAGAAAAATATAGCAGTCACTGTTGTTCGTGATCAGAGCATGCACGTGCACTGTCAAATCTATTTCATGTCTAGATTTCATACTGCTCTTGGGATGGCAGCACTTTTTTTTATACTTAGTGCACGTAACTATAAGGATTACTCTATGTCACATTCTCCACTGGTCCTCTTACACCCGCTGTAAAAAATGTTAATTGGTATGTGCCAAATATGGGATGCCATGCAATAGAGGGTTACCAACCCTAATCAATTTTTGAACGTAGTTCACAAAATAATATTCCCATGTCACCCTTAGAGATTCAAGTGTTCACCTAATCAAGCTTGACAAGTCCGCGAATGTCCTTAACTCTGTATATGTTCCTGCTTTAAAAAAGAGTGTGTGTTCTGTAACTCCCGCCTGTGTCGGAAATGACTTCTTGACGCATGGACCATATTGTCTATGATATTGCTGGCATAGAAATACTAATAGAAAACTGAAAAGTTTCTTCGTCATGTAGCGCTGACGACCAAAATTTCACGTTTTGCAGCGAAATCTGTTTTTATATCACAAGAACGGTAGTTTCTCCCGCCTTAGTTGTCCGCCGGCGCCGATGTCAGTAACCGCTATCGAGCGAGAAAAGAAAAAAACGAAATAAATAAAAATTATCCCGGAAAGAATGAGATTCGAACCAGGGATCTATGCCTCGAAGCCTGTATTTTATCACAGAGCCACTTCGGTGCTAGGAAGTCCGCGTCAAACTAAACCTGCGCAGGCTTCAAGTCGGGGAAGGAATCACGTTAATATATTAGTAGAGCGGTTTTAGAAGAGAAAAATAACAACTAAGCGTCATACAGTGCGGACTGCAGAACGAGTGGATCGTTGAATGCTTCCAACTCTTCGCAAAATGCTCAGCCATAATTCGTCATGGTCATCAGCCGCATCTTCAGCAAAACGGACATAATATCCTAGAGGTGCGTAGCTGGTACCACGCGTCTCCGAAGACCGAATACTGGCGTAGTGGGTGCTTCCCTACTTCACAAAAATTGTGATGATTTATCGCGTAGTGGGTGCCATGCAAGTAAGAGTATCTGTAATAGTTGTCCCAAGAATGTTTAAAGAAGGCTCTTAAAAGACCGCTGTTCCAGCTTTCGCTGTGACTGTGCTGCGTGGTGTGCACAGGCCTGGCGTTTTGTTTTTATTGGGATAGCATTTATATGGACACTCTCGACGGGTTTTTGCCATCGCCGTTGCCGTCGGGCGTCATGTCGCGTATAATGTCTAAATTGATAAGATCCCCCCCCTTGCATCGTACGTTCTACCTGCGGGTAATAGCGTATGAGCGGGGCGCTGAGCGCGGATGGAGCAGAGATGACACAAGTCGGCCCACCTCCGTCGCTCCGAGGCGCATGCGATAAGATACCTCACCTGTTAGACCGGCCGTCGAATGTTCAAGCAGAGAGGAAATGCCCCACCCGTCTCTAACGAGCGTGAAAAGATGCGACGGGTGGGGGGAGATATATCGAGCCAGATAACGCGTGCGCCGTCGCTGGCGCACGCGTTATCTGGCTATACTGGCAGCCGTCAGCGGGCATCTCGTTTACCCTTCTACGGCGCGAAAAGTGTGCCCGGAGTGGTCGTATTCTCTTACAACTGCGTTTTGTAGAGTTGCGTGAGATCACGTCCAAAAGAGTTACCTGCCAGCCTCACTTCGTATAACATTACAATTTGTTGCCATCGCATTCATTGCTTCTCCTTGCGGTGAAACTGACTTATTATTTACCTAAGCTTGGAGATCTTAGAAAGCACTTCTTTCTTTGAAGACCAAATTAAATCTACATTGAATCGCACCCGGGAAAGCGCACATGATTTTAGAGAGACGGAGACTGTAGAAACAGATCCCCCAATTCAGTATTGCTGTTTTAGGAACAGCAGAGCTGTGGAAATATTAAAGGTTAGAGAATAAACACATAGGCTTATGAGGGATATATTCTACGCCCTTTTTTTCTTTTTAAAATATGAACGGAGCATCGGAAGCAAGAAACATGGAATCGTGAAAAACTTGTGGGAGCAAGGGTATTAAAGATGGACTGTAAGATGTTTCTTTACGCAATAAAGCACTTTTTTTTAATTATTTAAAGCAATGCTACTTTTGTTATACTTTAAGAGGCCATACTAGAAGGGGTCAAGAGCGGGCTTTGATTACGAAACTTTCCTAATCAATTTATAAAATTACTGAAGACATATTTTAAATTCAGGTTGATGTTCTAACGGTCAGTAAAGTCATGTGGTCAGAGCAGTCGGTTATTATTATTTTTTTAGACTAAACGTGACCGCTCGCCTTCACCTAATGTAGTTAGAATGCAATCTCGAAGGGGAAATTGAGAACCACATGCTAGTAGTGCGAAGCCACAAGGAAATCCGTGTGGATTTCTCAGAAAGAAAGCCTCTAAGTTGGCAAGAAATTGGTCATCGTCCAGGAATGGGACCCGGGACCGACGCCTTTCCGGTGTGGCCACTCTACCGATTGAGCTCAACAGTGAGCTAGCAATTCGCAGCGCGAGGGTGAGTTCATCGGCGACTCAAACGCATCGACCTGTATTGTGGCACTAATATTCCACAGAACTGCCTTGCAAGAAAATGGGATCCAAATTTAATGCATTGGCTCCCAATTCACACTGACGAAATGAAGTACCGATAAATAGTTATTTGCTTCAGTCGCGAAAAGCGATGTGTGCTTATCCAGTCTTCCAACACCTTTGTTGGTTTCACACCACAAAGCCAGACAGAAGAATGTGGATAGATGAATAACGATAGTTATGCGTTTCTCTTGATTAAAAATTGCGTTGCCCGGAGCCGCTTGAGACCGGGGCATGCCATTCGACTTAGGTCGATGTTCTGTGTACGTTCTAATTCACCAAATATAAGACACATAACCACAAATTGACCACTCTAAATTGCTGGCTTCAACCGCTTGGCAGCTGCCACAATACAACGAGGGTTATCCCCGTTGCCTGATCATAGAAAGCTTGACATATAGGGCTAGTATGAGCAGGACGGCAGAAAAAATGTACCCTTTCGGCTATGCTTCCGACAGCGGTCACGACATATCGACCATAGCGTGCTGACGTGCGCTCCCGTGTGTTCATATCAAGTGAATCACGGAGGTGCTTGTAACAATGGTTGCTTTCTCTCTTTGTTTTTGACTTATGACTTATTGACATTACACGTCAGAACTTTCATTCGGCGACAACACTGAGGAATGTCGTTCGTGCACTTTTCTTTCATGATTTTCCTATATATTTTTAGAGCTTATATTTGGGCGATATATACCAACGACTCTTGAAAACATCGTTCTACAATACGTGTTCGCCAGTCATTTACTTCGGCCATCGACATAGCTTGTGATGCATCTATTGTTTCTCACGATCTCTTGCATTTGTATTTTGCCGAGTACGCATGCAACACCGAACGGGGAAGGTAAGTCTGCGGGAGCCTAGAGGAACCTGCCTAAGACAACATTAACCAGCTGCAGAAAAGGCATGATAGATAGTGCAAATTAATAAGGCCCGCAAACTACAGGCTGACGATGCTTCTTCACGAATGGCTCTTTGGAAGCCTTTACATGCGTGACCTTGCTCTCCGACGTTTATGCGTACTAAATGCCATTAAGTTTACATAATGTGAAAGTGTGCAGACCCTGACATCCACATCGAATATAATTTCGTAGAAGAAACCCTGCTTCCCTCGTTTAAGCAGCTAAACCAGTATATGTATATCTGACAGGCTAAAGTTTATTTATTAAGTCACACACAACACTAATGCGCTTTGTTAATATAGGCAATCTGTGTTTTAAAATGTGAACATTTCGAAAAAAGTGATTTAATACGTAATGTATCTTCGCCTTTTAGTGTTACGTAGCAAAATATCACTTCGCGTTTTGAATTAAACAAAAGCAAGGTTTGACGGACAATATTGTTTTTCGTGCTATATTGCGAAAAAAGATGTCGGAGTGAGACACGGGCAAAGTGATATTTTACGTTGTAAGTGGAGCAAAGAAGGGGGGATTTTTTAGGGCTAGTATTTCTTTGTTAGACACAACATTAATGAGTACTAATACTTTCTTTGGCATTATTCTTTGTTCTTATTAATGTTTTAAGAGGGCAACACGCCTAAGTATCAGCTTCACGAAGTGCTTGTTGCGATGGGGGTGGTATTTTGCCTGTTTGTAGTCCTCCCTTATCTTTGTCGTAGTTGTCAAGCTTGACGTTTTCTTCGTGCATTTTTACCAACTAGATCTACTCTTTGTTATTCGAACTGCACGTCATGCGATAAGCAATAACAATTCGGAGTAGATTTGGTTTTCGTGAGTAGAACCGGGTGAAGTTTGTAGCGAGTTTGAACCCGAAATTGAATAACTACTTCTTTACAGCTCTAGGACAGACATATTAGTTTGACTTATGCTGACAAGCAAGAACAGGTCTGCTAATAGGCGGATCGAAGGCACCTTAACGTTGAAAGAAGTGATGGAAAGAAGAGGTAGATATGAAAACTTTTAAAGGAGGTTATTGTGACTGTTTAGACAACGTGAATTGCGCGCAGAAGCGCAGAAGACGAGGGGCGCTAGCTAAGCTTCATAAGTTGCCAGCGTTGTCACTCGCCGGCGTGCGACACTCGCCACACACGCACACACACACACACACACACACACACACATATATATATATATATATATATATATATATATATATATATATATATATATATATATATATATATATATATATATATATATATATATATATATATATTGGGCATCCTTGTCTCATATATATGGGTATTCCAACGAGCAGTCGTTGCAAGTTACACATGTCGTGTAGTTTATCACATGTCACAATTCTGTCTCGTAGTATAGCGATAATATGCGGAGATATAATAAAACAAAAGATGATTCAGGAGCCCTTCCTTAAGTGGGGAAATGGAGGCAAGCGAAGTTTGGCGGGGGCGTGCCTGACCCACTGTTTTCTGTTTCTCTTTCTTTCTTTCTTTCTTTCTTTCTTTCTTTCTTTCTTTCTTTCTTTCTTTCTTTCTTTCTTTCTTTCTTTCTTTCTTTCTTTCTTTCTTTCTTTCTTTCTTTCTTTCTTTCTTTCTTTCTTTCTTTCTTTCTTTCTTTCTTTCTTTCTTTCTTTCTTTCTTTCTTTCGTTGTTGGTAGTGGCCGTCCTCGAAACGCTGTTTTCGGGTGAATTGGCATGTCATCCTTCATGCTCTGTCCAGCTTTCGTCATCTTGTAGAACGGCCCAACGAAAGAGCCATCACGCGATAATTGAAACGTGGGTTAGGAATTAAATTTTGACGAAGTTGGAAATATCCTCAATTGGCCAATCCCTAACATCGACCTTACACGTTGTCGAGGTGATCGCTTGCGGTTGGCCAACACGAAATACTTTAGTCAAGTGCCCATAGCAGGTGTACTGATATCCAGTTATTTTTTGCGTCACCGGGGAAACGCATTGATATGCCCCACTTCAGTTCACATTGGGCAAAAGTTGGCGCCTGCCTATGCTCGCGGACAACTTTTCTTGGCAATAAAGGGAAAGCTGCGAGGGCGGAGCTTCTGCTCATGTACTGCTACGCGAAAGAGCCCTGTTTGGTACGCGTCTCATAAGGGTATGGAAAGTGATGGATTCGCGCAAGCGTTGCATAGCAACGCATACCATCGTTACGTACGCATATTTTGAGGTGCGTGTAAAAGGCGGGACTTTCTCGCGCGTTTAAGAACGCAGAATGACAACTTTTAAGGTTAAATAAATACAAATATATGAGTGGCGTGTGCTACGCCCTGTCTCACTGAGCTGCATAATAGCAAAATACCGCTTAAAAAAAACGTATTTGTTGTTTTGCACGGCGACGAAGTTCTTTTTTTAAATAAATCAAATGAAGGAGCTCCGTGTGCTATCGATGTTAGGTATCTCCTTGCATAAGTGCAAGTACAGCAACTGAGAAGGGCATATTAAGGTGAAATCGCTTAATGTCTCATGCCGTCCGTCCATCCGTCCGTCCGTCCGTGTCCGTCCATCCGTGTCGTCCGTCCGAAAAAACAGAAAGTCATGGCCTAGTCAGTCGAATGGCCGCAAGCTTTCGCCGAACACATTTTGAAATCTACAAAGTGTCCTTCAATTTTTATCACGTGGTCGTGACGTTGACTAAGGCAGAGACAGCGCGTCCAAAATGAAATTCTTCATTTGGCCAAACTTGTGGCTGGGAATATGGAAACTCAAACTACAGCAAGCAATGCGCGCTGTACACTGATATCGGCGAACCGAGCGCCGGCCGTCGATGAAACTGAGAAGTGGTCAAGCGCGTCGGCTTTTACACATGTATAATCAAAGATTCCAGCGTTATCGCTAGCGGCGGCGTAAGTTCCAGAACTTACTGCAATGTTCGCGTTGGGCACGTAATCTGATCGGAAGGTTCTAACATTGCCTGGCATTGACCACTGTAATCAATTACATCTTAAAGCGAGGAACTGTAATTGTAATAGGTTACTTACATAATTTAACATGTGCCATTTTGATCGATAAAATAAAAGGTGCTGGCTAGCTTATTTGTGCCACATGTTTTCTTCACATATTCCAATAATAAGGGATACGTTTTTATAAAATACTTGTAACGAAGCGAAAAGAACAGCCCACAAAAATAAATAATAATAATAGTAATAACAAAAATAATAATAACAATAATTATAATTAATACTGATATCATTGATAAAAATACTATTATTAACTATATTTAAAATAACACAGCAACTGATTCGTACAGCCACATTCGCATGTAAATTAGAATGAACACAACTCGCAATATACTCTTTCAGAAATTTTCGTTGTAGCAAAAATGTTTACGAGTAATGTTTTAATGATGTCATCGGCAAGATACACTTATGACATAGTGAACATAAATTACCTACCACTATATCTTTTCTGTAAAGGTCTATTAAACATAGATTTTCATCATGAAAAAATGAATGTACGTTTTTCTAATATTACTCTGCGCGCGGTCACGCATCAGCAAAAGAAAGTGTTAATTCCTCTACTAGTCGCAAAGCTTATGAGCCCATTGCCAGCAATTTCTCATAGCAATAGAAACATAGGTAATTCATGTAATAAACACCCGTGAATAAATATTGTTCAATTGATATATAGCTACACACTTGCAGTAATTAAGTAGTGATGATGTTGCCAGACAGATAATTGTTGTTACAGAAAACACCGGAACAAGTGGCGGGAAAGACGTCGAAGTAATTGTGAACGTCCTCTATTCTGCTGCTTTTAAAACACACTATGAACAAATGCACGGAACGACAGCGGATCAAAAAAATATAACGGAATACTTCGAAAGACTTTTTATAAAGGTAAAGTGCGAGTACCATTTCGTATATCTCTTAGGAAGTAGTCAAAATGATAAATAACAGAAACGACGCCACGGGAAACATATGGTACGTTAATAGTACTTCATTATGATGCAAATATGAAGAAAGTAAAGTGGACGAAAAAGATAAACTGGCTGCCGCTCGGGACTGAACCTGCAACCACCAAATATTACTCCTCAGTTATTTTCTAAGTAAGTAGTTACTTCCTAAATATAAGAGAAAAAAATCGTCACGCCTACGCGGTACACGCAGCACAGCCACAGCGAAAGCTGGATGAGCGGCCTTTTTAGAGCCCGTTGTAGACTCTCTTGGGGCAACGCATGCAAGGTACCCACCACGACATAAATCATCATAACTTTCATGAAGTAGGCAAGCATCGACTATGCCATTATTCGTCGCTCTGCGGAGAAGCGTGGTACCCGCTACACATCTCTTAGTCATTATGTGCGCTTTGTTTGTGCTGCGGCTCATGACGACAAAGAATTATGACTGAGCCTTTTGTAATGTGATGGATGTTATTAACGGCATGCTTGTTGCGCAATTGACATTCTGTGACGCCTGGTTGTTATATTAATGTACTACGACGCAATATTACACAGGTTAACACGATCGGTTTGCCGATATGACTCTTGTAGAGGGAGTTTTTGCAAAGGAGTTTCAAGCGTGGCACTGTGGTAGAATACTCGATTGCCACGAACAGGGCTCGTGTTGTTATCTCATAATAACTTTCGCTATAATATATGTAAGGGCCCAAAAACCATCACTGTCGAGCCATAGTCAAGAACACAGAGTGTCAGCTTACCAAATGTAAGTGGTGGGTGGCAGCAAATAGTAACATGCACCAGCGGATATATCCATCGCCCAGGTTGCCGCCATCGTTTGATCTTGAAAAATGAGGTTAAAGGCATAAAATCTTACCCGCTGTTAGAAGTGCTCATGCTTTGTTGATTATGATAGTCGGTAACAGCGGCCGACGTTCCAAGAAATTTTTTCTCGTTTCAATTATTTCTTATTTCCCGCGATAGTTTATACGGGCAGCGGTGGCGGCGGCGGACAGCTGCCCCACTGCCACCGCCGCTGTGATCTGATAACAGCTGTCAAGAATTTAATCAAGAATTAAAGTGAAAACTATATATGTACACAAAATTACACTTAGTAAAAAGTTCAGTGCACATGGTAAACCACTCTTAATTACAACCAAAACGTAAGTTCAATGATCTAAACTCGATAGTCTAGCTCTAACGTGGCTGAGCGGCCGAGCGGAGAAGAACCCGAGTTCAGTCTGACCAACAAACGGATGCTTGACTGGTCGAGTTGACGTGGCCTGGCTGGCGACTATGATAGAGCGGCGGCTGGTGGGCGAGACGTTGAGATGCCAGGCGCAGACGGGGACACGGACGGACGGATGGACGGACGGACGGACGGACGAACGGACGGACGGACGGACGTGAGCATGAGACATTAAAGGCTTTCGCCTTAATACGAACGCGTGCGAACGGAGAAAGATTATACCTCGCGACAACTTTCTGTGGCAGAACAGCCAAAGCTACGTGGGCAGAGCTTCTGCACATGTGTTACTACGCGTCCGTTTGCTGGTGATTTCGGTTTCGGTTTCGCAAGCGCATACAACATGTACGTTTTCGCACGAACGCCCGTGGTGTATAATGTTATTTTTGGAATAGTGTATTAAAAGAATGGTTATATGTAGCTTTAATCGAAAGCTATGGCAAGCCTTGAGATAGCCTACTTATGAACGCAGCAGTGAAAGAAAAATTGATGGAATCATCGTTGTGTTGTTCTGCGAATTCCAGCATAACGTTAACCTGCAAGCGGTTCAAGCGCGCTTGTAAAGTGAGTACCATGCAGTAATGCTTGTATTTGGTTTCTTTTTTTTTTCAAAGCAATAAAATATTCTTTATTTCTAAGGAGAAGAGGAAGCAGCTTTATTGAAGTGGTCAAATTTATTTTTGAAAAAAAAAAGGGGGGGGGGGGCATCGCCCAGCATGAACTGTGTGATAGGAAATTCAACGCAATGGCAAGAAACCGTGTCCTAAATTTCCCTAAATAGGGGGCCGGTATCGTCGTTTTCCTTCTTTTTGGGAGGCAAGAATTTTCTGGAGACGCTCACGTTATTTTGTTTGTGGACGCGAAGTCATCGATGGGTCGCAGATACCTTGGCCACGACCGGTCACAGGCGAGCGTCTCACGTCCGTAAATCCACGGCCGTGGTAAATCCAAGCGGGTGAAACGCACTTCTTACTCGGTCAAGAACGCTGCTTTGGCAGTCAGCCGCATAATAGACGTGAACGCGCCTGTTGCCCAGGCAAAGCTTTGCACGGGTGATCTAATCCTCGAAAATTGCCGTCATCGCAAAGAGCCATGAAGCGCTCCCGCCGTGGACGCCGACGGGTACGATGTTACAGTACGCGATCTTTAGCGTGATTGTATCAGCAATATAAGGCAACGGAAATACCGACCACGTATGGAAAACAATTTATGAAAATGGTCATTCTTTTTACGTACAGTCTCCAATCGCAATCTTGCTTTCAAGCAGCTGGCCTTGCTGAGGACTGACAGGTCACCGGTGTCACTGTCAAGGTGGCTATCGCGATGAGAGACCCACTTGCGCTGACGGTATCACTCGAACACAACTTCTTTCTCCGTGATAGCATATGCGGGGAACAAAATATTTGATGACGCACAGCTGTCTTCTTTTCTTTCTGCTCGATGATACAGATCACCTAACGAACGCGCACTCATCCTTGCTCACAAGCCACGATGTGAACTTGCTGCAACCGAACGACGCACTCGTTGTTTACCGGGGCAGGAAAAAGGTGAAA
Organism: Rhipicephalus appendiculatus; assembly: GCA_030522465.1. NCBI lineage: Eukaryota > Metazoa > Arthropoda > Arachnida > Ixodida > Ixodidae > Rhipicephalus > Rhipicephalus appendiculatus. The sequence goes on along the minus strand of JALIZH010014869.1, from coordinate 62,160 downwards.
TGACACCAGAAAACCAGAAAACTAGAAACAGCAAAAAACGAGACTCCTGCACGGAATAAGCTTTCTTGATAACATTGCGAACGACCTTGAACATAATAAATACATCTTTTGTTTTTATGTTTTCTTGTATGCTACCTAGTGTATGAAAGTTAGCGCTCGCGGACTACATTCAGAAGCGTAGTAAAAAAGTGCGCGATTCGGCTTCGTAGCTTTGGCTGTGCTGCCACAGAAAGTTGTCGCGAGATATAGTCTCGCGTCTCGCTGCGATTCGCGGTAAAAAAATGAAAAAAGAAAACACGCACATACTCCGTTTGTGTGTTATCCTACTGATAGTGTAAAAGAAAAAAAATAAATGGCATAGTATGTCGAATGGCCACAAGCTTTCGCCGAACACACTTTGGAATGTATAAAGTGTCCTTCAATTTTTATTAGCTGATGCTATCGCACAATAAGCAGTAGGCAGTACATGTGGAAGCTGCGGTCTGTCGAAGAGTCATCACGTTAACATGACGCACAAGACAAAGCGCGTACTCACCAAGCTGGATGATCACGTAGGGTGCATTGCACCGATCACAGAGCTTCCTACAGTAATGAATTTAAAGCCCCCGTTGCGCCTAAGCTGCCGAAGCGCTCTCTGTCGGCAGTCGTTAATTTCATCATCCAGTACTCGGACGCTTCCAGACGGCGACACCGCCCGCCAACGAGATGGAGGTGTGAGGAACATAACGTGCGCTTGTAAAGCCTCGTGTATTCGAGTCAATTACGCAATGGGTAGTGCACCGGGCACCCGTCGTCGCGGATCGAGAGGTTGTGGATTCGATTTACAGATCAACGAAACTTTTTTCTTCTGTGCATTCTTTGTCATCTGTTCGTGTGCCTTTTATCGGCAACACTTCCGTAGCTTTAATAATGCCATAGAAGTGTTGGTGGACCCTGGCATAAAACACATTCATGTAGAAAAGCGAACGCTACATTAGTGCTTGTGTTACGTCCACTTCTTTACGTGCCGCTGTTAGTTCCTTCATGCTTTTCTTAAAGATATACAGCGGTGTAGTCGCATTTCATGGGATGGTGTTTAGATTGACAATTTTGCGTAAATATCATAGCTAATGAACGCTTTAAAGCAAACAAATTGTCTTGGCTTGAAACAATCAAATTGATGCAAGCATTGCGAGAAAACGTTGCAAGTAATATATCGCACGAATCGCGGCTTGTAGTAAAGTTTAGTATTCAAGTGATTGGGAAAAAATAGTTAGGTTGACGAGGAAGGAAAGGAGGAGAGTAAAGGGTGAAGCGTAGCATCCCACTTATGTATAGAAAGGGGACGGGAAAGACAAGTGAGGGGAGCAGGATGGGAAAGAGAACAAGGCCACGGGCTCGACTGGTTCCTCAGTCTTCGCAACACTAGTGTATTGCTGCCGTAAATTTGTTTGTACCTATTTAACCTCACTGGTGAAACGCTTTGAAACCACGTCAGTGTTCGTTTTTCAAAATTCGTCCCATGCATTTTCAAACTTTTATGTAAAGCCAACGATTGCATTTGGGTGTTCGCTGAGGTTGCAAATGGTCAAAAAGTTGAAAGTTCGTTCAAATGTACTCCATTCTGTATTATCAAAACGCGACACTAGTTTGTCATAGGCAATAAAGTATGTTGGCACCACTAACTACAGTGGGACAAACGATGGCACTGTACTTTCATGCTGCACCAACCACATCGAGCAGTTGTAAATGAAAGTACGGCTAAATGTATACACGTTACATTTGCTGACAAAACTGACATATCTTGATGACTTCGGCCAGGCGTTGATCTTATCTGTTATGAAATATCTTGGGACCTTAGACAAACAAGCTCGCAAAGGGAACTTGGATTTAAATAAAATCCCCTTTATTTTTCCAGGTTCAAGAAAGCTTTTCAGATCTTTCGGTACCATTAAACATCAAGGTAAAAAATGTGTCTTTGGTAAGTTCGACAAAAATTATTGCACTGTTTATAAGCGCCTATATATCCTGAAATTCTCAAAAAAAGAAACGGTTTTCGATGCCACAAATCAATAAGTTAGCTGATAACAGTTCATATTGCCGTGAATAGGAGCGACATAGTGAAATCTGTGGAGGCACCAAAATTGTTGACACCGTGCAGCAGTAATTCAAATTATTTACAACGAAGGGGGGAGTGTTTGCCGTATTTAAATTACCCGCAGGTGTGAGACCTCGAGCAATACGTGCTCGAATATTTCAAGGAGGGTTAGAATTGCAGAAATCAAGTTGTTGCATTAAGTGATTCATGTCGAAGCGTAGCGCGAAGAAAACAGGACACGGCAAAGAACACACATGGCAGACGTCCTGTTTTCCTCACCCTACGCTTCGACATGAATATGTACGAGCTCGCCCGGTATTCTACGGTACATTCAGGGCATTATCTGATGACTAGATAATATATTGCCACAAGTTCTCCTTTCTTTCTGTTTTCATTCCACATGTGCTCGTTTCATGCCACACGTGATCCTTTCTTTGTGTTTTCATGTTACCCCGCCATTACGATGTGTACTGCTGCAAAGTTAGGTATTGGGCTAGTTGGTATTGCATGATTAAAATACTGCGCTACAGTTACTGGGACATAAAAAGTTAGAAAGGACACACGGTACGAAGTGGACACGACAAGCTGCGTTACGATGTAACTGCTGCCTTGCGCAAAGCGCGCCTGAATGACGGGGAACTCTCTAAATAATCTTAGAACCTTGCGATCAGATTACGTGCACAATGCGAACATCGGAGTTAGTTCTGGAACTTACGCGGCCGCCAGCGATAACGCTGAAATCTTCGACGATACATGCATAAAGGCGATGCCACTTCACCGCTCGTCAGTTTATCGACGACCAACGCTCTGCGCAGCGATGTCAGTCTACAGCGTGCATTGCCTGCTCTAATTTTAGTTTCCGTTTCGCGGCCACAAGTTCGGCTAAATAAAAGGTTCACCTCGAAGAAGCCTCCTTCTGTCTTTGTCCACGTACATGTTATTACTTGTTAAAAGCAGCGCAAAAGGACGAAACAAAAGATGAAGGAGGACACAGGACAAGCGCTTGTCCTGTGTCCTCCTTCATCTTGTGTTTCGTCCTTTTGCGCTGCTTTTAACAATGAAGTACAACCAACTCGCCCAGTTTTTTTACGCTGTTGCATGTTGTTCCTCTTTTTTTTTTCTCTTTTCTAAAGCTGTCACATTAATTTGCAGTTAAATCATGTGCTGTTGTTGTTCTGTTTTAAATTACTTTCTTGCTTAATTGCAGTTTCGTTATCTTACTCATTACTATATCAAGTGTTCCATATGTGAAAGTAATATTGACAAGTTTGAGTTATCTTATATGTTTGTTTCCTGTTTGTGAAGCACAATTGTCTGTTTTTTTTTATATACGACACTCCAGCCGTAACTGATCGAGTCACCGGGCCGAATTGTTGAATATGTAAAAAGAAATCACTAAATTAGTGTGCACAACGTTCCTTTCAGAATGATACTCTGTTGGTTTACAAAGATCCCCCCCCCAAAAAGGTGTGATTGACAGCAAGGAAACACTACAGAAGGTTATACAGTACAGAAACGGCACAGGTGGAACTGATAATGATGTGTTATACTATTTTGTTAAGTAAGTGAAACACCGTTCCTCTCTGATCTTCATTTTTAGCATGAAAATCAGAAAAAACTGGTTTTCTTCCATTACGTTAATGGCAAAAGGCTGCAATTGTGGGTAGCTTAGGTCGAGAAACGATGGAGGTACTGACGCTATAAACTAAATACTAGGTATTAGTTGTCAATCATATTTATGTTAACCCTCTATTGCATGAATTATGAGAAAATCAATAGAAAAATTATTTGATCATTTTTTATCATTAACTACATGAAGAATAACATGTACAAAAATTTTCAGATTTATTGTGACTGTATTAATGAAAATAACGGTTTGTGCCAAATATGGCACACTATGCACGTGAGAGAGCAAACTTGCTGCCATGGCTGAAAAACAAAATCTCACTGATTGCGGTCTTTTTAGCTTGATTTGTGGAATAAAGCAAAGCAATTGCTTCCTGTGTTCAGGCATAATTGAACATTTTGGTTAGTGCATCTGACTGCCGACATTTACGTGCAAGATGGCCGCTTACACGTTTGGCTGTTCGCATGGTGTACTTTCCTGCCCGAATTTCCAACCGCTGACTTGTGGTTGTGAGCGTCAGTTGCCGACGTATCGTAAAAGCTAAATATCGCCATGCACTGGTTAGACTTCACATAATTTTTTCGTGCACCCACGCCAATAATGTAACAAAAAATTGCCAGGTACTGCTGCTGACACTCGATATTTTCGTGAAGCATTTCAAAACCTACTGCCACAACTGAAATCTGACAAAAACAAGCTGTGCTGCATGATCACAGATGATTTCTTTTCGTTTGTATTTGCGCTGTGCAAGAAAACATAGATGGCATAATATTGCACATTTCATCACTCACATGCATACTGTGCCAAATATGGCACATACCGATTTCCGACTATATACCGTAGTGGAAAACGGAATTGAGAAGAGCCTTAATGAGCATGAATTTTCAAAGCCACGAGATATGCCAAAATAATTTTTTCTTGCTTCTGCAACGAGAAAATGGTTGCAAGAAAAATATAGAAGTCACTGTCGTTCATGATCCGAGCTTGCACGTGCACCATGCAATCTATTTCATGTCTAGATTTCATACTGCTCTAGGGATGGCAGCGCTTTTTTTATATTTAGTGCACGTAACTATAAGGATTACTCTAACTGTGTCACATTCTCCACTGGTCCTCTTGCGTCCGCTATAAAAAATGTTAATCGGTATGTGCCAAATATGGGACGTCATGCAACAGAGGGTTAAAATATGCCTTTTCACGAAGAAATACACTACGATGCCTTCTGTCTACTCTTACGATGTCTCAGTTTGCAGCCAGATATCGACCCTTTTAGTTAGGCCTCTGATTCACAATACCTAGGAAGTACTCGACTCCTGTTGACTTCTGCAGCGGTTAATGGATAAAGTTTCTTTTATTTACTGCTGAACAAGTTCGAGTAGTACCAGAAATTGGCGGTTTTTAGGCGCTTTATATGAACCATTTTCAATATCAGTCACACATGCTATATCAGCACTTAAAGATTTGTCTGTCTATCTTTGAATATTTTGCTTGCTCTTGTTCAGCACTAAATAAAGGCCGAATATTCGTGTGGAGTGCCTAGTAAGAGCGACATCAAAGACGCCGTTTCATTGGCAGTTTCATCGAAATAGTGAGGAATTGGCAATACGATATTTTGTAGCAGTTCACGCTAACGATCACATGATTTTCAGTTTACACAATCCGGCAAAAATTGAAAACAGAAGCCGAACACCCCAAAAGCTCAAATTTAGGCACATTCCACGAATTCAGGTAATCAATATCATGTGAAGCAGTCACCGACTCAGCTCGGTACACCTCTGTTATCTGCTCTAATTTAAGTTTTACATGGTCGATGGACGTCTTAAATTAACTAGTTGTTGAAATAACGATGGCTATCCAGGCATGTCGACTACCCTGGAACATAATGGGTAGCTTATGGCTTGTCGTAACATGGGAGCAGCGGTAGAGCACAGGCGCCAGTTTTGTCGAAACGAAGTACATGCTAAAGTGTGACCTTGTGCCTATAGTAAGGAGCAGTCACTGGTTTATCAGCAACGGTTCCCTACCACCTGATGACTCATAGGAATACGCTTGTAGTGTAGTACATTCTTATAAAAGCGGACGGCCAACACTGAAAGCATACTTGACGTTGCGGCGACACGATGACTGTGTATGGTCTTTTTCTTACGCAATTTCAAGCACTGGTGTGGCTCTGAGGTAGAATATTTGACAACAACGCAGCATGCCTGGATTCGACTCTGGATAAAGGTGTGGTCTTTATTCGGTCCATCCTTTGGGATTTTACCACGAAAACTGTTATTCGATCACAACAACGCCTTAGTTTGATTACGTAGTTTTCCGCCACTGTCGCCGCTGTCCGTAAGCGGTATTGTGCACAAGGATAATAAAAACTTGCAGGGACGCTCATGCATTGGCGTCAGACAACTCGAAAGTGAAGGCAACCTTCTATTTTTTCTCAATGTGTTTATGCTCCTCCCTCAGTCCCACTACCTTTCTGCACCTATCCATGTTTTGCACGGGTTTTCGAAGATTGGAGATATAGCAAGCTTTTAGACGTGAAGCATCTTATGGCGAAGTTCAATCCGGTGGTGGTGGTGGTGGTGTCCGGCGTGACCACCCTGACTGCGCATGCGCAAATCCTCTCCATGCACCTCCTCTCCTACGCTCCCCCCTCTCTCTCCTCTAGGCATCCCTCCCACGGCGTTTACACACCCGTTGCGCATGCGCGTCCCCTCCCCCCCTCTTTCCCTCTCCTACGCTTCCCCCATCTCTCTCCTCTAGGCATCCCTTGCAGCGGCGTCCGCACCCCCCACTGCGCATGCTCGTCCCCTCCCCCCTTTCTCTCCTCTGGGCATCCCTCACCGCGGCGACGACACCCCCCACTGCGCATGCGCGTCCTCACCCCCTCTCTCTCCTCTCCTACGCACCACCTCTCTCCTCTCTCAAGATCAAGATCTTTGACTTACTGGATTTTCTGGTGAAAAGGCCAATTATGGAAAAGACGACTGAAAACTGTGATGCGAGGTAAAGTTTGTTGACATCGCTAATTTCTATGAGAAGCTTGTTCCTACCACATAAATTGAACGGGATTTATTGTATAATTTATTTAATTAGCACCACTTACCTTACCAATCAATATTAGAAAGAAGCGTTTGACTTCAAGGAACCGCTAGTAAAAGAACGAAATGTTGGATGTTCATCTGTCGGAGCCTGGATTCCTTTAAAGAATGGAATGTTGCCATATATAATACGAACACAACCAAGCATTCGATACTTCGCACGCCTAAATACTCCACTGTGAGAAAATTGTTGCATTTTTTTAATTTGGGACCGTAGTGCTTGTGTTTTCATTCTTTAGCTTTATACACTTCTCATAATCGATCTAGTAAAACGTCCGATTCTTGATAAGACCTAGGGTACAGAGGAGCACTGTCAAAGGCAAGCACCACTTTTGGAGAACGTGGTTAAATCATCAGACACCATCGAGAGGTCTGTTAGGCTCGGACATGCGGCTCATACATGTGACAAGCATCTTTAACCGAACAGAAATACCTAAAACGTCAGTCCGAAATAAGCGTTACGACCTATGCTCTTCCAGTATCATCGCAACACGCCTGATTAATAGAGAATCTGTGTCGAAATTAATTAGCTTGTCATTTGTAATTTTGTTGCAGGAACCCAATGGATGATGAAGATTCTAATAGGACTAATGAGACTACCGGAGGTATACGCAAACTTATTCCATATACACTGCTTAATTTTGCTTTGAAATTTCGTTAGCATTGCCAAACAAGGGACCCTAGAAATTTGTGTGCACTAAAAAACAGCCGCGGTTATCTTTGCATGGATTTGCTGTTCCAGGGCTAAAGGCACAGTGCAACTGTCTTTTCTGCTATTCAGTGGTTTTGCTTAAGTTTTTATATAGCTTTGCGACAGTAAGCTCGGTTATGCTATGTCATATATCGCTAGGTAAGGCAAGTTATATCAAGCCTTGACCTTCATATTACAATGGTTATGTTATATAAAGCTCAACAATAATTATCCCTCATTCACCCTGCTTATACAAGCTTCATCCCAGCATCTGTCCATGTTTATCTGACTATACCCTCAAGCTAAGTTTAAACTCTGGCTCACGCTTGCGAGAGTCTTGCTGCTTCATCTCTGGCTAGCTTACCACTGGATCGCCTACCGCAACTTTGGAACGTCTATGCAACCGTTGGTGAGCGTCCTAGCACTGGGTAGCTTACATCTGGAACGCCTACCGTGATCTCGAATACAGCGCGTGCAGTTCATGAAGATGATAGTTTTCGGACTCAGCAGGCATATTACGCCAGGCTTTAAAAAAAATCTACTGTTCTCTAGTGTGTTGGTGTGAAGTAACGTGTAATGCTTGAAATATGAAGAGAGCACAAATAGATGACACTCCTCTGTTTCTTCTGTTCTTTCTTTCTGTTTGAAGCACTGCATCTGGAATAATGCGTCAAGCAAAGAAGAGAACACACTCTTGAGTGGAGTGTTGTACCTTCAAGGAAGCATTGTTCTCGAGCCAATCTTCATGAATTTGCAACACACAGAATCAAGCAAATAAGGCTGCGCAAGCTTACTAAATCACACAATCGTAGCTTGAGCTTGCAATGTCGGGTTCTCTAAACCAAACTAGGAAATCAAAACGGGGGGCTATAGACAAGGGGTCGGCAACTTTTTGAGGCTGAAGGCCGAGTTGCATGAAGCCGACATGGCGGGGGGCCATGCGGCAAAGCGGGGGGTAGGGGGGTTGTCACTTTGCAGACAAAGAGAAAAATATTTGTGGAGTAAAAATAATGTACAGAACTGGAAAACATATCCTAATTATTTTTAGCACGCATGTCACAAAGTTGCAGTTTACGAACGTAGGCTACAAGCAAGAAAAAACAAGACAAAAAACTTTGAATGCGGCTTTTGGTGCTGAACGTTCGTAGCCAACTTTCAAATATCTACCTCAAGCTTGCTCAACGACAGACAAAGACGTTCGTGGAGGTGATCATCGGTTAATCGGGAACGCAAGTTTGAATTGATTAACTTCATTCTCGAGAAAGCCTGGTAGCAGACGTATGTACCGCTGAATACTGTTATCATGACTGCTGCTGGTTTCCTCGAACTTGAAAACTTCGACTCTGTGAGGCCGCTGTAAAGCTAATCAGGTTGCTTCCCATCTAAAGTGTCTTTCAGCTTATCGTCGGTCTGCAGATCAGCCAGTTCCAACTGTAAATATTTACACCTTAACATGATTCGAAAAAATTGGATTTAACTAGAATATTTTTGAATATCAGAGAACCTAACTTCGAACTCCCCACTTAAACCCCGCAATATTTGGCAGTTTTCCGTGGGAAGCGGTGTGCTCCTATCTCCGACAAAACCTTTGCAGCAAGGGAACGTGACAAAGGTTAGACTCACTGGCCTGCTGTTGGAAAAGGTTGCATTTCAGCTCGAAAACCTTAACATATGCGAGCATGTCCAGACACAATTTTCCCTTTTGCTTGGATGAATGTCCTTCCCTAACCCTAATATTCCAACGAAGAAACTTTCTTACCCTTTCTTTTGAACCTATGCAGAGAAAAGAAGTTAAGATGTTATGTGGCGCAGTGTGGAAACGGGGGGAAAATGCCATCAGGAAATGATCTTCCTTTGTTCCTATCCAACCACACCTGACGTCAAAATTGACGTGTCCGCCTACAGAGAGGAAGCAACAGGTGGAGGGGGGGGGTTGTATTCACATCCCGCCGGGGGGCCGCATCACACTGCGATGCGGGCCGCGTGCCGGTCGCAGGTTGCTGACCGCTGCACTATACTAATCTTGACGAACCTTGGAAGCCGTTGAGGCTCTATCGAATGGAATCACTGGTCCACCAGTACTTCACCAGAAGTGGAACCATGCAAGCGTTCTGATATAAGCCTGATATTTTCCCTTACTGAGGCCCATGAGTATTTTGTTACTGTGCAAAGATAAACGCTATGCCGCGAAAGCCAAGGAAAGGTTATTTCGGCGGCTAGGCTCTACCTGATTGATACTACAGGCACTCAGTTTTTTTCTGTAAATATTTCTCGATTGTGTGAACGATCACAGAACGGCGTTGGCGGCTTAGAGTGAAATCGGAGTGCTGTCACGGATGGCTGCTGCTTCAGACAGCGGCAGCAGATATCATTACACCTAATTGCAGATGCCACAGTTTTTTTGCGGCACAGATTGGCAACGGCGCTAAAAGAATCCCGTATTTTTTCATTTTTCTGAGGTTAGTATCTACATTTACGCACACTTCTGATTCATGTTTGGATTGACACGTCTAACTGAAAGATTATCTAGTGCAGCTAGTTAGTACAGGTAGAACCAAATTATACGAGAAAATTTCCTAACAGACTCGGATTCATACTTTCTGGAGCAACATTTCACCACCACCAATTTTTGAGTCATGAATATGGTTACCTTTTTGCTTATATAAGTGGCACTTGCACTCCTCTGTAACAACCATAGGTCGGCGAACTCACTCATGAGCCGACTCACTCGGATTCACTCAGACTCAGATCGAGCCGTGAGTCTGAGTCTGAGTGAGGCCGGGTGAGTAATATTTTGGTGAGTTTGAGTTTGAGTGAGTCCGGCTTAGAAAAATTTTGGTGAGTCTGAGTCCGAGTGAGTCCGAAGCGCAAGATATATTTCTTGAGTGAGTCTGAGTGAGTACCACTTTTGTTTGCCGACCTATGGTCCTACATGCTCATCTTCAGCTTTACTACGAGCCTTACCTGGATTCACGCTCATACTCACGTCTACTCACACGTATTCCAAAGCAGTATCGCTCATACACCGTTTCCATATTTATTGATCAGAGGCGTGAATGACATAGGGGGGTGCCTTGAACTGCCCCTCCCAACCCCAGCTCTTGATAAATATATCCTTTGTTGTAATCTCGTTCAAGAAAAATGTCCTTACTGGTTTGCAACCACTCATAACTCGTATTCGACGGTACTATTCAGAAGGCGCCAAGAAGAGCACCGATTGTGTGAGATATTGGTGGTCAAGGGCATTGAAACCATGGTCGAAAAAGTTAATTCTAGATTAACGGACTCATGAGTCGACTCACTCAGACTCAGATCGAGCCGTGAGTCTGAGTCTGAGTCAGTCCAGGTGAGTAATATTTGGTGAGTTTGAGTCCGAGTGAGTCCGGTTGAATAAAATTTTCCTGAGTGTGAGTCCGAGTGAGTCCGGCTCAAGAAAAATTTGGTGAGTCTGAGTCCGAGTGAGCCCTAAGAGCTAAATATATTTCATGAGTGAGTCTGAGTGAGCTCCACAGTTTTTGCCGACCCATGGTAACAACACAACCTTATTATTATCTGGGGTTTAATGTCCCAAAACCACGATATGATTATAAGAGACGCCGTAGTGGAGGGCTCCGGAAATTTCGACCATCTGGTGTTCTTTAACGTGCACTCACAACGCACAGTATACGGGCCTCTACCATTTCGCCTCCGTCAACAATATAACCTATAGTGCACCTCTAGGAAGCGTTGGTCATGTACGATAAGTCTAATAATGAATAGAGTATCGTGAAATTGAGCATTGGTACAATCAGTTTTGTCACGAGGTCAAACTGATGGAACAAGCTCACATGAATACTTGAGTCCAATATCCTGAAATGCCCCTTACCTCGCACCATTTCCTTATCTGACGTGAGGAGGCCTTCATGCGCCCTTCTCTTAAGGAGCTCCACTGTTTGCGACTTGTTTTATATGTCAGTTTAAATGCGGAAGGAATTGTAACCCTGGTTCTTTTACCCGCAGTAATCGCAACGAATGGAACACTTTGCAGCAGCAAACCAAGCGCTGCCGTAGTGAGACACATGTTTCCACGTGAAACCTTTTCCTACAGGCCGTCGAAAGCATTGGCTTATACGTAAGTATGCTGTTTCTTCTTGCTTAAGTTGTACTGCGTAGATTCTCATGAGACTACGTTCACTTGCAGAAATCTGCAGGGAAGTAAATGTGTCATTTCTGAAACTTCAGGAGAAAGCATAGTGTATCACATTAGAGCAGTTGTTTTTAAATGGGGGTCCACGAAGGCATTTTTGTGGCTCCGCAAAACCCATCCTCGTAATAAATAAAACAACGCGTTTTTTTTTCTTTGGAGGAGCACTCTGTTCCGAGACATCGGCCCCTTCTGCATTTTGTTATGTTTCACTGCATAACAAGTTAGCCTTGCAGCGGACCAGACCTATTTTCCCCTTCTCTATGGGATGGTTGTAAAGCCTTTGTTGCAGTCCTGTACGACATATGCACGGTATCGTACGTTTTCTCGGCTTGTATACTTCAAGAGCAACACACAGCAGGTTGACTGCGACTGCAGACCACACGACTTATTGAAAAAGTGTTGAGATCGCATTAGCATGACTTTGCCCGGGAGAAACAAAAGGCACAGATTTCACGCTGCATGTTGTGTTAGCTTATGACTCCCCCCTCCCCCCTTTACTCATATTGCAAGGAGTTTCTTATCACTTCCATGGTCCTCAGAGGTACCCGAAACATCCATGTCTGAGAACCATTGCACTCAAGTACAACCCCCCGGCACAAATGCCCCATCAATGAATCAAACTACGCTAAATTTACCTTTCAATAGCAAGTCCGCGCGAAAAAGGATATTCAGCATTGTTCGGATAACTTGTTTACCTAACACTTGTGATCCAGTTTAGTTTCGTGCTGACAACATATGCAATTGTGGATCAAACAGATATAAGCGTATTAGCGGGTGTCGGGAAGTATGTTCGGAAGAGGAAATAATATGTGTCTTTAAAGGTCGAGAACTCAAGCTTTATGGGAACGCAATAACAGGTACACCGGCTGCAGGGAAATTACCTTTGACAGACAGACCGCTGATTCACTTGAGTGGTGTTTCTGCCTCGCTATCAAATGAGAGCGGGGTACGCTGAGGTTCGAACAAACCAGCTATAAGGCTGCCTAGGGGCGCGCAATTGCCGCTGTAGCGTTGAGTCACCTGGTCTGCGTCCCTGTCTCCCGGGTGCAGGGGTACTGCTCGTCGGAAACCACTAGTCGGGCGTTTGAAGCAAAGATATATCTGGGAGACATCGTAAATATATGCAGCCACGCAGAAACACGAAGAGGTTGCTTTGAATTACATATATTTATCTATGCTCGCTGTGTCGGCAAATTATTGCAAAATTTATGCGAAAATTCGCAGTTATATATAGCGCTACATTCGCTTTTGAGCTGGAATACTAAGGGCAGTAGTCATTAGTTGATTAGCAAAGGAATGAGCATCTTTGAAAATATGATTTATTACAATGAATACGTTTCAAGGCAAATAGCTAAAACAATATATTGGTATATATGCTATATAGCTGCGGAGCTGACAAGGAACATTCGCATAAAGATAGTATTTATTCGACAGCGGAGATGTTTGAGCTCAGAAAGGCCGGTGTCGTAGAGAAAACTGGGCAAGTGTTCGCCACAGAAAACGGGTACGTGCAAAGCAGCTCTTATGACAGCATAGCCATGCCTAGTACAGTATAGCAAGGCGATGGTAAAGGGAAGTGAGGGTGAGGATCACTGATGATAGGGTGAGAAGAAGGGCAAGAATGAGAGAAATGAGCAGGTGAAAGGTTTAACCATGGCGTAACCATGAACAGCATAGAATAGCAGGGGGGTGGCAAACAGAAAGAGGTATGGCAACTTCGCGCTAGTCCTTCCCAACCCGAAGCAAGTGCGCAGCGGGGTGGCCTTTATAGTTTCTGTTTATCTGTTTTCTTTTATTCTCCTCTTTACCTTCTTTCTTCTGTTTTTTGTATTTTTTGTATTTGATTCTTTTTATTTAATAATTTCCATTTCTCGCTATCTTTATTTCATTCCCATTCCCGTTGATTTTATCTTTCTGCCTTTCACTTTCTTTATCTTTCTTTCGCTATCAGTCTTGCCCTAAGTTTCTTATCTTTCGTTTGTGTCTGTTTCAATCTCATTTTCTCTTTCCCTCTATGTCTCTTTCTCTCTTCCCTGTCTTCATTACTATCCTTTTCTCTCTCTGTCCCGCTCTCTCTCCTTATTTCTCTCTCTTTATTTCGCTTCATTTCTGTCTTCCTTTGTTTTCTTTTCTGGCTCTCTGTCTTTTTCTGTCTCTTTTTCAGGTCTGTTTCTTTCTATCTCTTTCTGTTTTTCTCTGCCTCTCTATCTTTTTGTGCATTTACTCTGCGCTAACTGTTGCTTTCATTTTTAGTCGACCAGTGGTGATTATTGAAATTTGCCCAATATCTGAGCCACATACCCGTTAATGATGATAATAATTTTCTGACGGCTGACATTTTACGGCCGGCACCCATTCATGGTGATAGTTTTCTGGCTGTCATATGCATTTTACGACCGGCTATAGCAGCTTCATTGTTAAAAGAGCAGTGAGGGTGAGGAGGAACCATGTGAGCGGTAGGATGAGAGAAAGAAGGATAGATGACAATATAGCGAGAGATAAAGAGGAAAGATGAAAGAAAAAAAGAAGACGTAGAAAGAGATAAACAAAGAAATATAAAAGGAAAAACTAGCAGGTGAAAAAAAACATGGATGATACCTCTATCATAGGTATTGGTATAACACGAAAGTGAAACGTCTTCCCACAGCAGTAGTTGAATGTTTGTTTTGGTTTGGCATACAAGAGCATTCGCAATGTATATCTGTGTTTGGCGGATGTAGCACGACTTCATGGTGACGCACCCACGTTGACGCCCGGTGGCACACCTACATCTCTATCCCTACGTCTAACGTCTATGATAATGATAAAACTTTTGTGGTAGCTCTATTAGTTAGCATACACGTAGACACAGTATACGGACACGAAATGCACATAAATGAACAATGGTACTTCGTATGAACTATTTCAAAGCATCGTTATGTCAGGAGAGCAACGACTAGGTGCCCTCCCCTAACAATCGACAGTTATAGCATAGCGGACTTAGCGGGATCGAAATGCGCATGCGCAGTACGCTAAAAGACCCGTAGCGCGTACCGCACGCACGATATTTTTCAGATTTAGCGTTACCGTGTTTTCGTGGTCTACGTAGTGTACGTAAAACATGGCGGCGGTTTTGCACGCCCGCTTCGAACTGAATTAAGCGTTTGTGGGGACGGATACACTTTTTTCGTAGCTAACAACTGTGCAAAATGGCTTTGCTTGCCTTCAGGTAGCTTCGACGACCAAGTAGTACGGATAACTTAGCCTAGTTTTTGAGATCGCTTCCCATTTCGAACGTCCGTAGGCCTAACTAGACAATCGGTGTAAACAAAACTGCAACATGAGAATTCCCACTTTTGGTGCGTGGTTCATATTTATTTACTTTTATTAAATGCGAATGCATTTCTTAGTCGGGCTATGTCAGGCATCCGGCGTTGTCCGGCGTTGTCTGCGGAGGAGGAGGATAGGTTGAGGAGGTGTGCGCACGGGCAGGTGTTATCTCTCTGCTCTCAGTCCCTCTCCCATAGCAACAGCTGCGGGCGCGCGCGCTTATCCTCGCCCCTAGCAACCGGAGCAGGTGGTGCGGGCGGAGTAGCGGAGAATGAGTGGAGAGGAGGAGCGCGCTCTGGTGTGTGAGGGCGCTCGCATCGCGGGAGCTCGGCGGAGCTCCCGCGTGTGTGGAGAGTGTGTAGGAGAGGGTAGGTGCGGTGCTTCGCCGCTCCTTCTCTCGCCGTTCGCTCGCACGTATATATATATATATATATATATATATATATATATATATATATATATAAAGAAAGAAAAGCAAACAAATGAAAAGAAGAAAAAATAAAAAAAATAGAAAAACGAAAAAAAAAGAAAAAAAACAGGCGCTGCACCGTACTCCCGACCGGGCTGCAGAAATTAGGCGCATTTTCCTTCTTCGTACCACAACCACCATATATAAATGGAGTGAAGCGCGCGCGAAATGCATTCGCATTTCCTCACGACTCCTTTCGGGGAGGTGGGGGCATTTATTATTACTAAGCCAAAGTAATAATATTGCTGCGTGCGGGGACAAAGGCGAGAATTCTAAGTTTGTTTCTTTTCACTTTTTTTAATGCATTCACCCTCCGCTAGGTGACGCCACCGTGCCAGCTTCGGTACGTAAACGCTATCCCGCTAAACTATAACTCGCTTTCCGGAGCGCACGGTAACGGTACGGTAACGCTATTCCCGTAAAGCCCGCTATGACGCTAACGGTATACTATAACTGTCTAATATAACTTGCTCCTGTGCTCATGTGTACACTACCACGGAGCGCTTGAAGAACGCCAGAGGCAGAGTTCATAGCTCGAGGTGTGAACGCTTGCAGATGACGTGCCTGTGCGCCTAGAAACCTACTTGCACGACATAACCCGTCGACATCGCTGCCTTTCTGCTGCGCTTAATGCACCCATTTTATTAGTCGCTGCCAGTGTACTCGAAGCACCACGCGGCGGAGAAAGACCGTTGGTCCGTTTAGCAGCGGCCCTACGATGGCGAAGTGACGTCACACGCTCACCCTAAAGCGAGTGGCGTAAGGACGTCATCACCGAATCGAATCACTACGCACGCAGCATTTCAGTGACCATAGAGGTTCCTACAATATTGCAGCGAAGGCCTCCACTGCTCCGGGACTACCGAAATGCTCACAGTCGGCGCTGGGTGTTGTCATGATGCATTACTCGTGGCCTGCGAGATTGGCTCCCGTAATGCGCGGTTGCTAGTGTTGCTCAGGCCGTTTTATTTGCACGGGGAGGACATAATCAGCGACAGCGGGGTGTCAGCCATAAGATCGTCGCTGAGTGGACGCTGAGCTTGGGCTAAGGTCGCCATTCCACGGCATGTTAAAGTACAAGAGGGCTTGGCTAGAAATGCGAAAGGCAAGGCGTCGCGCGTAGTGTCTCCCATCTAGCCTGGAGATGATTTCTCACAAGGCGAGCGGGGATTGAGGTGCGACAGCCAGGCAAGAGTGTACTAGAAGCTTCTAGTACACTCTAGCCAGGCGAGCGTTGGAAAGCAATTTCTTGTCACAGTGGACGCTTCCCCACCGCACAAAAATTATAATGATTTATGGCGTAGTAGGTACCATGCAAGTGTGTAGTAGTTGCCCCAAGATTGTTTAAAAAACGCTCCAGAAAGGCCGCTCTTCCAGCTTTCGCTGTGACTGTGCTGCAGTCATCGGGAGTTCAACAGCAACGTATGTATCGGGAGTTCTACATCAACGGCGATGGCCTTCCATAATTAAAGAAAACAGACAGGGACAACGCAGACAGTATTAACATTGTGGTTGCGCGCGTCGAGAAGCGTTATCTTCTAAGCCCCCCCCCCCCCCCCCTTTGCGTTCCGCTTTGGATTGTATTCGCGCTCAAGAAAAAAATTAGGGGTTCCGCGGCACTTTGGAAATGTCGTCGGGGTTCCTCAAGTCCAGAAAGTTTGGAACCCCTGGAAATAACCTACCATAACTACGAAAGTTATAGTCTATCAGTGCAGTTCTGCCGTCATATTTTTAGTCCTCTCATCTAAATGCGCGCTGATTCCTGCGGAAAGCAGTGGCTATGTTTATAGGCTTTTCCTTATTTCGCACTTAATTGTTGTCCGCTGCTGTTTTGCTTTGTGCAGTTTTGTAAAAGGTGCGCTGGCCTTTCTCAAGCCGTTGGAGGCTTTTTGCAAGCATCGTGTAGCCTCACGAGTGTTGTATTCCTTCCTGATGATGCTGACCGCGCTGCCATCCAGTTAATTCGAGAGGGCCCCTTGCTGCTCAACCAAGAAGACGCAACCTCATCAAGGCTGTTGGCCAAGGCGTTGGGGGCTGTTGGCCAAGACGCTCAGGCTTTCTGCCTTTCCCAGGGCAGGAAGCCTGAGCGTGAGGACATTGTTGAGCCGTTTTGGCAAAACACCTGCTGCTGAAACAGTTGAAGCAGCCGGCTCTTAGACGCCTGTTGACCTGATCACCTACCTGAGCAAGCTAGCAGGAAAGAAAGTCCTCAGTCTTCACACCATTTGGCGAGGGAAGCTTCGGAAACAGAAGGATGAGTCCGAAAAGTAGAAGGCCGACACCTCAAGGCCGCATCTAGGAAGCGGGAGGATCCAACTCTTACAAGAGGAATCTTGAAGAATTCAATACAGAAAGCACCTGACCTTCCAGACGTGGCACCACTGCGCGGCCGGGAACAAATGTAAAACATGTGGCAACAGGAAAGATGAACCGGACTTCTAAACTCACACAGAGGTCTATTAGCTTCCGCATGAGACCGCAATGTCTCCATGGCTCCTTGGTTCCTGGTCACACGCTCTTTGGCAAAAAGCTCGTCTTCATTAGCGTCTTGAATTGGACTGGTTGGTACACACTGGTTGTTAGTCAGCGCCGTGTTTGTGTCACCTCGTCTCCGTCCTGTTCAGGCACTCTTTCTTCACTCGTTTTCATCTTCTAGTAGGCAAAACGCTGGTAAACCAACAAAGGCAATGCAGCGGGCGCTTCTACTATTTTCATGTAACTTAACCCATTACACGCGTAACCACTGTCTTGCGCGCACCGCAGTTGACTGCCCAACATTCCCAATTTTACATTTTTCTGATAAGCTTGAGCGCGCAACGCGAACAGCAGAGTTTATTGTGGAGCAATGCGGTCACAAAGAATAAGCTTGGAATTTTCGATATCACATGGGTAAATGCCGACAAGCGTTATAATAATATGTGGGGTTTTACGTCCCAAAACCACGATATGATTATGAGAGACGCCGTAGTGGAGGGCTCCGGAAATTTTGACCGTCTGGTGTTCTTTAACGTGCACTGACATCGCACAGTACACGGGCCTCTACCATTTCGCCTCCATCGAAATGCGACCGCCGCGGCCGGGATCGAACCCGCGACCTTCGGGTCAGCAGCCGAGAACCCTAGCCACTGATCCACCGAGGCGGACGCCGACAAGCGTTAGCACTGATCGGATTATTCGACGATTGGCGACTGTCTCCCCATATATCGTTGTTTTTTGAGCGGCGTTCTCTTTCCGGGCCCAAGTTTGCCCTAACGGACAATTTCATCTGAACCAGCTACGATTGGTCTGTTGACCGTCACAGCCACGTGACAATATCGTACGCAATGAGAGTGCTCGTAAAAATAATTTTGCTCCATTGTTCGTAATCCAGCTAAGACGCTATAATTTTCCTATGCGGCACAAATGTCAATAAATGATTTTCGCCGTGTTCGTAGTCCTTGTTTCCTACCTGATGAAAATGCCTCATGATATACACCATATATACTTTGTGATGATGCATAATCATGATCATCTGCGTGAAAAAACACGAGGTTGAAAAAGGAACAGACTGGATAAAGACAGCGACTGCCCCGTGTTTTTCATTTTCTGTTTTTTTTTTTTTTGCGCTGTATCTCATGAGTATAAAAAACAAAAACCCAACCAAATCAATGCCATTAAAATATTTTTTTGATTATATTGATTTTTTTTTTGGCGTTGCGACCTATTCTAATGTTTTAAATGCGATTCCTATTCGCGTAACCTAGCTATAAACCTTATGACACAGCTAGGCAGCCCGGGAGTTACCTAGCGTACGCTGCTGTATCTTGTGTGTGAGACGCTGTGAACAGACTTTACAGCTGACGGCAGTGTTACCGCTGTGGAGATAAAAGGGCGAGGTTTGATGGCAATAAGCGCACGCGGAAACTTAACTTTGCATGGCGCATGACCAATCTAGATATTGTGCACTGGACTGTGCGATTTGCGAAACGCTTCTTACTTATCGTTAAGAGAATTACGGCAGAAAGCTTTTTTTTTCCCCACAGGCTTGGGGCCCAGCCCATTGACTTTTTTGTGTCGCTGAATAAAACCGAATTCATCAAAGAGATTAAGCCAGTGCTGGAGTAAGTACTGTTTTTTGTTCGTCTAGGTAACATTTCTTCGCGCGCACGAGAAGAACGGTCATTTGTAGCTGTTGCTGCAAGTGATATTTTACAGTACGTTTACTACAGCGCTCCCGCTATTCCTCTAAAGGCACACCTACCGTTTTTCTACAGTATAGTGGGAGCCATTGCCGAATCGCGGTGCCAATGTGACGTCAGTGAGCAAATTTATTTGCTTTAATCTGAAGCTGTGCGTGCCGAAAGGAATCTCTATAATAATTTTTCTGTAATTAATAAATATATGAAAAATTATCGTTTTTCTTTCCAACAATATATTACGCATTAAAGGAACACACTAAAATGTGCAACATTACGCTAAATATCATTACACCAATTGCGAGTGGCGGCTACTCTACTTCCACAATTTGATTCGACGAACGCTGTAAGCGAATTTCTCGTCAATGAAAGTAATGTATGCTAACATTTATTTCAGTGTAAATAGCAGAAAATTATTTTGAGAAGTACAAGAAAACTACTCAAATATTGTAGCAAGAAAAATTACTGGGCAAAATAAAATTATCAATGACTGAAATAATGTATGAGACGCGCTAATCCGTACAAAAACGTCGCTTCAGAAATTTTGCGATTCCACAATTTTCAACTTTTGTGGTTGCCTATAACAGCTCACTATGATACATAAATCACTATATCCGAGGCGATATTTTGGACCTCCAGGTTTTAGGTCAAATGGCGTGATTATTCGCATTGACCACCGCACTATCAGGCGTATTGAGCTGTAGCACTGCGCAGCCGCACAATCGTGCAAAAACCGGGAGACATCCCTGGTCTAAAGTTCTCTCAGTGCACAGCTAAACAACGATTTAGGGTTTTCTCTGCAGAATAAACCTAACGTTGTCTTTCAATGGAATATATCGAGAAATAACAATGGTGAAAAGTTCCTAGAATACAGTATGCAAGAAACAACTCACCTATGTGCATAATTTTCCTCCCACACCTTTTACAACCAACGACGCGCACCGAGCACCAGCTTGATTCTACAGTGGCCTGCTGTTTCTTTGACAGTAGTGCGGTCGTCAATTATTATATCGTGCAAGCACCTGAGTTTCGAAAAAGATTGTTGCAGGTAACTGGTGAGAGTATCAAAGCAGGACGAATGTCCCAAGCACTAATTTCACCCTATTGCCTGT
Source organism: Rhipicephalus appendiculatus (assembly GCA_030522465.1). Lineage (NCBI taxonomy): Eukaryota > Metazoa > Arthropoda > Arachnida > Ixodida > Ixodidae > Rhipicephalus > Rhipicephalus appendiculatus. The sequence goes on along the minus strand of JALIZH010014869.1, from coordinate 41,416 downwards.
ACATGGCATTGATGTGAAAGGAATATCTATTGAAACGGCCCCAGACTTGCAGCTGTTGCGCCTTTGGGCGGCCCGGCGCCGGGCTGAACTTGCTGCGGTGCGAGATCCTACGTCGATAGAAGCAAAAATACAAATGCGGAGTATGGCGGCACAAGCTCGTCGGCATGAGCGAAGACTGGACAGAGGACGATGGCTAGATTGGTGCGCGTCTCTCGGACCCTCGTCACGCACAGCCTCTGTCTGGCGTACGTTTCGTGCAATGGAGAAGGGCCAACGTCAGCCCGACCCAACGGCTTCGGTGCTCCTAGCCACGGCGGATACACCGTTGAATGCTGCACAACAAATCGCCCGGACGTTGTTCCCACACTATGATGTGCTTTCGTCCCCTCTAAATGACCATGTGAACCTGCCTTCGACGATAGGCCAGCAACCTCATCCAGAGGCAGTTACTGGAATCCAAGCACCATTCACCATGGCCGAGTTGATAGCAGCTATCGACGCGTCTAAACCACGGACGGCTCCTGGACCGGACGGATTACCTTACGAGTTGTTCAAAAACCTCAATGAGACATCCTTGGCCTCACTTTTGGATAACATCAATCACGTGTGGGCTGAAGGCGATATACCTGCTTCATGGACGCATGCGGAAATTATACCGATACCAAAGCCAGGAAAAGACCCTACTAATATACGCAACCTGCGCCCTATCGCCTTAACAGCGACTGTCTGCAAATTAACAGAGAAAATGCTTTCTACGCGAATAACCTGGTGGCTTGAGCAATTCAAATGGTATCATCCTGCACAAATTGGATTTCGCACGCACTTGGGCACAGAAGATGGACTTGGAGCACTTACTGGCATGGTCTTGGCTGGCAATAGGACACGCCAGGTGCGGACAATATTAGCCATGGATGTGCACAAGGCATACGATGAAGTTAGTCACAGTGCCATACTTGCCATTATGCGTTGCGTGGGACTACCCGAGCGCGTGTGCACCTTCGTTCACAGCTTCTTGACTCAAAGAACGTTTGCTATTCGTGTGGCGGGAAACGCAACCGGCACCTTTAACTCAAAGCGGGGAGTGCCACAGGGATCAGTACTTGCACCATTGCTCTTTAACCTGGCAATGCTACCCCTCGGATGGGCTCTGGCAGCGATCTCAGACGTGTACTACATCATGTACGCCGACGATATTACAGTGTGGAGTGTTCACAACGATCTTCAACGACAGCAATCGGCCTTACAAGAAGCACTTAACACAGCCGACGAGTGGTGCAGATGCATAGGATTGACCCTTTCAACAGACAAGACTCTCTACATGTCGGTTGCCAACAGCTGGGGCCGGCGACGACTTCTAAACACGCCTATTCAGCTGACATTATCTGGACGTCCTCTTACGCCAGCTCTACAGCTACGCATATTAGGCGTTGTCATCACGGCAAATGGCTCTGCAAAAGCTTGGATTCGCGAAATTAAGCAACAAGCGCACCAGGTGCTCCATCTCATACGACGAATCAGCTCCAAGGCTGGAGGTGCCCGCACGAAGATTGCCCGTTTACTTGTTCGAGCAGTGCTGCAGCCTCGTCTTATTTATTCGGCTCAATTTCAGCACATTACAGTGAGAGATTGGGCCCGTTTAGAATACATCAATAGAGAAGCGATGCGCGTCGTTACCGGGCTTCCACGATGCACACCTATCCCGATACTTCAGGAAGAGGCGCAACTAAACACCATCGACGAGTTGATTTATCAACGCCGGCAAGCAAGGGAGCTCAAGCCATCATTTCTACCACCTGCTGCGGACTTAGCGGCGTATATGGGCAATCCGGCGTCTGTCTCGCCACCTTCAATAGTAAGCCTTCCACCGTGGGATCACAGGCTACTAACGGATAACAAACGTATCGGCCGCCTCCGAAATCCAGTCCCTCGTCCAACAACTACCTTCCGGCGCCACATTGAAGAAGCAGATGCCGCACTCCCGACAGGCTCACTGGTGGCGTATACTGATGCGAGCTGCACGGACACGCAGGTGGTTACGTCAATCGTGGTGCCGGGGCACCAAAACTTGTGTGCCAATAAATTGTACCTCCTGGGAGCTCCGGTTCCATCGGTCAGTGCTGAACTTCTGGCAATACGAGACGCAACAAAGTTGGTGAGCGCGGCTTCCACATAGTCGTCATCATTTACTATAATACGCACCGACTCTACATCCGCCATAAAGGAGCTCCGCAAGGTATATAACGCGCACGCTTTCGCAGACGACATACAACGCATAACTGCACAGATGCCTGGCCAGATAAGGATACAGTGGATACCACGGGACACAATTACTGCTCACATACAAGCTGACACCGCCACCCACAGTGAGCTGCCACGAACTCAAGAAGCGCCTTTCCCGAGTGATCCTCGGGGTGATTTCCTCCACCGCAAGGAGATTCTCCGCCGCACCACACGAGATTTAATTCCACCGTGTGGTTCAAACCTCCCAGGCGGCCTTACCCTCCAGGAGGAGGTGGTGTTGCGGAGACTTCGTGTGGGGGGCGGCACTTACTCCGTCGGTCACATATGCCTGGCCACAACATCTGCATGGACCATTTGGGGATACTTGCCCATTCTGTGCCACTGAAGCGTCCGCAGCTACAATCAAGCACCTGTTGTGGACATGCCCTGGCCTGAACCAGATACGACGGCGCTACCTGACAACAGTGGGCCTCCATCCGACGAGACCACCAGATTATGATTTGTGGCTCTATGGGCCCCACCATAGAGTACTGTTGATGTACATAGCGGAAATCGGCCTCTATCTGTATATTTAACTATGTATGCCGTTGGGCAAACTCTCGAAATAAAAAAAAATTGAAACAAAGGTTCGGGCGCAACCTACGTGTAAAAAACTGCGAGACAGAGCAGTTAGAAATACTAGAATACGCAATGTAGTTACATAGTTATTGCAGATATGGCTCGTTATGCCAAAATATACTTTAAAATAAAGCCTTATCCTACTCTCATGTACCTCGGATATTTGTTGTTGTTGCAGGCGCTGCAAACATCCGACGACAGAGGAAAACATAGAAAGTGTTGCGCCCTGTTATAGAGGAAGGTATATCGACTGAAACTTCAACAACTGAGTGCCCTTCGACCGAGAAGCCCGCATAAAGAATCCACAGTGACGTATAAAAGAAAACGGTTGTTCTTTCAATAAACATAATGTTTAACGTGTTTCCTTGCGTTTTTTTTTTCTCTTAGGCTAATTGTAGTTGTCCCAAAAGCTTTTTTCCTACTTTGATACAGAAACTGAACGCCCCTTCACTATTTAGTAATTCCTGCAAGCACAGCCCCGTGCCGCATACCTTTGATAATCTCCACACGAGCTATCGAAACAAAGTATACTCTTAAATTTCAAAATATGGATCCAGAACAACATAATATTTTAGGAAACCTTGACCCACCTTTCATCAAGATAACACGCAGCTTCGCCTTTTTACGGGGGGTCAGAATTTGCATCACTCTTCAACTGTAGAATGAATCCACTCATGGCACTTATAGTATTCGATGTCCTAGTGCCCCCCTCATTGTATACAATTAAAAACTAGAATAGACGTACAACAAGCGTACTTTGAACATTTTTGAATTCGACAAGCATATGTTTTCAATAAAACAATAGAAGAGGCATCTACTATATTGTTCAAAAAACGTGTTCAAGATGCTTGTTTCAAGGACTTGATCGTGGTGGTCTGGAAGACGAGAAACACGCACATCATTTGAAAGCATATAGCGTCAGTAGATGCATCAAAGGATCACGATACTTTTTTAAATGTAAAGTCGCCCTACAGAATTTATGCAACTTGTCCCTACTATAGATGAATTCTTTAAAAAATGTGCCCAAGCAAAAAAAGAGACCAATAAATAGTTGAATAAAAGCGGAAAGGAAGGACGCCACCGATTGCAGTGACGAGACGCTACTGGCAGGTGGCGGCACTATATGTCCTTGTGCGCAAAATAAGTTCAACCACTTTCCTCTAAATGGATAATCGGCTTTTATTAGTTCTTGTCCACTTCGGGTCCAATGTGTCCTGGAAATATAATTTGTGATTTTGATTCAACTTCCGTTCATGTCCCACTTCTGCTGCTGTTTTAGCTTAGGATCCGGGCTCGCTTTCATTCCCTGAATGTAAATAGCCGAAAGCTAGATGACGTTCCTAAAAAAAATAGAAAAAAAACGTGGTTGATTCCTCCGTCGTAGGAATCGGTATAACGCGAAAGTGAAACGTCTCCTTACAGAAGCAGTTGAATGTTTACTGTACATTGATATAAGATAGCTTGCACAACGTCTATTAGTGTTTGACAGTTATAGCAGCGTTTAACGTGGATGCATGCACGCTGACGCTTGGTTGCACATCTGTAACCCGACGACTAACGTTCATGATCAATGATTAAACCACAAGCATCTATGACCTTGTGGTCACAGATGCTTGTGGTAGCTGTACGGTGAGAGCGGAATTAGAGAAAGCGGTGTGACAGCCAGAAGAGCGCCACTGAGTGGACGCCGAACTTGGGCTAAGGTCGCCTACTCAAGGCATGTTAGAGTTATTGAACGACGCTGCCCGACCAGAGGGAAACGCAACGCGCGTCGAGTCTTCCCCGTCTGCCGGCTGCGGTTTATCGCGGGGCGAGCTTAAGTTGGGAACGCGGAGCTACGGCTGCGCAACACGCTCGCGCGTTGCAGAGCAATTTTAGATGTGAAGCATCTTATGGCGAAGCTTAATCCGGTGGTGGTGGTGGTGGTGTGCCGGCGTGACCACCCTTACTGCGCATGCGCATACCTTTAAAAAAAAATAAAAAATAAAAAAACCTCCTCTCCCCCCTCTCTCTCCTCTAGGCATCCCTCCCCGCGGCAACCACACCCTCACTGCGCATGCGCCTCCCCTCCTCTCTCCCCTCCTACGCTCCCCCCCCTCTCTCCTCTAGGCATCCCTCCCGCGCTCCCACTGCGCATGCGCGTCCCCCCCCTCTCTCTCCTCTAATGCTCTCCCCCTCTCTCCTCTAGGCATCCCTGCCCACAGCGTCCACACCCCCCACAGCGCATGCGCGTCCCCCCCCTCTCTCTCCTCTCCTACGCTACCCCTTCTCTCTCGCCTCGCGACGCCGACGCAGGCAGCGTCTGCTAGCGAGTTTCTTGGTTGAAAAAACCGACTGCTCGCGCTGCACAACCGTTCACTGGCCACCCCGTATATATGGCAATGGATCTTGACCTCCAAGGTGGTGCCGGTGGGAGATTTCTCCTGTGCGTTGTTGAACAATAAAAATTCGCAGCGTGCGCGTTAACTAAAAGCCGACTGTGGGACTCTGTGTCCAGTCGGAGTCTTCTGTCTCTCATTGCCCATTAGCAGCGATTGGCATGTTCCAGTAGGAAACACCGCTCCATCACTGCTTGCTTTGCGCCTCCTCAGTTTTCTCTCCTGCGCAACGCTGCGATAGCGCCAGCGTCAACGCCACCGCCAGTGTAAGCGTTAGCGCCCGCTGCTTCACATCTACACATGGTTCCCTTTAGCGGGAGGTGGTGTAATTTTTTTTGGTATGGACGGATGCTCTGATCGAGGCCGGTGCTAGGGGGTAAGGTCGCCACCTGGCAGTGTGTTAATGCGTTGCCAAAATTGCACTTTTCCTATTAGAAACGCGCCGAATGGGATGGACGCGTAGAAACGACGCCTTGAAGGAACTAATCGTGCATCTCACGGTTATAACGCATTACTTCACTTCAGCAAGAGCACTGTGAGAGGACAGTAGTAGATATAAAAGGCTTTTTTTAACGCCTACGGAGTATGTGACCGTGGCGCAGTGGTTAGCGTGCCCGGCATCTGTTGTAGCGTACCAAGAGGTCGTAGGTTCGACTCCCGCTGACGGAACTTTTTTCTTTGCCTTCTGATCATGCGTATTTTTTTCGACGTCATTTCCGTGACGGAAATACGTCACTCAAATCTTGGTGGACCCCGGCATAAAACACTTTCGTGTTAAAAAAAAACGGTTTTGGTCCAGCGTCAGAGTCTCGTTACAACTAAGAACGACCACTAAAGAAAATTCGCTTAGTTACGTAACCATTCCTTTTTCAGCACCCATCTTTATTATGAATATTGTGGACAAGGCGCGATAGCGTAATGACATTTATTGCTATTATTTTTGGTCGACGTCACATCTTCAACTACTTATGATATTCACTTTACCATAGTAGTGGGAGTTGTTCTTAGCAGGATGCCTATTTATTTCGCTTCATGCTTGAGCCTAAAGCACACCACCAGGCACGTTTCAGAGGGAAAATATACCGTTCAGTTGTTCCTCGTGGCTTCCTGCCAAGTGTGAGACGTGCGTCTGTGGGCTGTTGCTGGAGCATGGTCGTGGATACTGAGATTGATGACTTCACTGTTCATGTGTCCTTCAACGGGAAGCAGTAACAGTTCGCAGGCGCTTCACGCAAGATAACTGGTGCTCCAGTGTTTAAACCTGGTACATTCGCTGCTTTTTATACGCTCACTTACATATTGGCGGCGTAACTCACCCACTTAAGGGGAGCCTATTCGTTCACTAGGGCTCGATCAAGCGTGATCTGAATTCCAATCAACCATGCCTTTCGATAGCGCTAACGTCATCTCCACAAGAAAATCAAGAATTGATCTGATAAGACAGAGCTCACCTTTCTCGGAGAACAAAAAATTAGTTAGACGTTGGTCCTCGTGGCACGGTAGCTTTGGTATGACGATCAGCGCACTATCTTATATCTTCCGTTTCAACCCAGGCTCTCGGTCGGTATAGACTTCTCCTTAAACCCAAAGTTCTTTTTACAACTTAGCTCGTGTGAGACAGTCCAGCAAGCATTGTGGAGTCCATATTTTTGGCCAATATCACAGATTTCCGCGCTCATATTCACGTATATGCAACGGCCACCACTCCCAGGCACGCCATAATGACGCGGCCTTCCTCAGTTGTTTCTAGTGCCGTGGCGCGCCACTCAACTTTGAAGGGTGGGGCTGGCTCATGAGCTGAAGGGAACGATCCTTTGAAGCTTTTTGCAGTCTGCAATTTTAGGAGATGGCATGCTACCTGTGCAGTAGTTTGACAGTGGCTCCCTTATTTTGATGGGAAATGACTATGCATTCATTGCAACGTGTATGGATGTTACAGGCAGGCGCTTAGTCTTCATGAGTGCTGAAACTGTAATCTATTCCCTTTGCCTTGCACATGATAACAAACTACTAACCTGGTAGACATAGTAACCTCTTAATGTTGCTTTGCTGTGCTGCTCGCAAATCTTTGTGCATGATCGAACAATCGGCAGACTTTAGCGATGGCTTGCACATGATATTGTCGCTTTCTCCTGACCAGCAAGCGAAAGCAGCGAGGTAGATAAAAAAACAGGCACGACACCTAAGCCGGCACATCAATGTGTGCCGGGATCTCAGTTTACTTATTACGCCGTGCCTAATGTTCATCGGAACGACGCACGTAATTAAAGCGGGTGTTTTAGTACACAGTCCATACAAGGGCGCAAAGCACCGCACCGCCAGCGTCAACAGTTGCCTTCAAGCATTCGAATTGTGTTTGAATTACGATGGCTTCGTCGAACGAATAACAAAATTTAGGATGTTCTGGTGTAAATATGTTCAAAGTCATCACTAGAGGCCGGATTTTTAGGCACTAAAAAATCGTGTTTTAGGCGCCAAAAATAGGCAGGAAAAACACAGCTTTAGGCCCCCAAAATCGTAAATATAGGCGCAATAAATTTTTACAAAAACTCAAATTTTCGAATAAGGACGTGCGCGACCTGGTCTACGACAGGAAATCAAACAAATGTTATATTTTATGATAGTACAAATGCGTTAATGATTTAACATAGCCATGCAATGGTCCCTTTTCGGGCACGGTTTCCAGAACACGGTCTCTCCTTTTATTGTCCAGAATGGTAAGTTAAGTGTCCACCACCGAATAAACACGCTCCTGGGTCTGCTTCTTTTCGGCATGGCTGGGAAGGGCAGCACAGGATTCAATAGCCAGACCGCTAAAAGGCCAGAAGGGTCTGTTAGCCTTGTATTGGCGGGGTCTAATAGCGCAGAGTCAATTTCTCCTCTTTGTGTGAACACCATAAAGGGCCCTTTACCAGGTTTGAGCGTTTCGAGCTAGAAGTGTAATGCATGCATTGCGCTAACGATCACGTCTGCCAAGGTTTGCAACGCTGCGCTCCTGGGAAGGAGGTGAAATGTCAGACTGAATGCCTCGTGCCCTTTATCTCACGGGCGCGCGCACCAATGTGGGGGAGGTGAAGTTCAACAAGGAATGGTCCTCTGTATGTCACAGTAGTACATGAAACTGCGAGAATTATTCGAGGTTACATGTGTAATTTGTGCAACTGTTGCTTGAATAGAAGAATGAAAGTTAATAGAAATATTAAAACATACAAACGGAATGTGTGCGCACTTTTCTTTAGTTTTTTCTTCGAATCGGGAGCGATGCGAGACTTAGCTGCCTATATTTCTTTTGTGTTCGCGTTCTCGCCGTTCCCGCGTCGCGCCGGCGCCAGCCCTGACAACGCTTAGCATGTTTTTGGTGCACCGTTCCTTACAGCAGTTCTAACTGTGCGACGCGCTGTGTCGTGGTGAGGATTCAGGATCCATGCCAGCCTCTCCAACCGCATAGACGGATCCATCCCACAGAAACAGGCAGTACACTATAGAGCGAACGCCGAAACGATACAACACCGCTTGTGCGCAAGACCTGGCTTGGGCATGTCATGTGCACATAGTGTAATCTTGCGTGCGCATGGCGCGTTGATGCGTCAACGCCGTGTGATCTTCCGGCTCCGAGTTTCTCTGATACCGAAGAGGGCAGGGAAGAAATTTGGCTTGCGAGTGGCAAATGTTTCAAGCTCATCTACCGGCATCATGACTTCGTGGCTCGTAATGAACCAATTAAAAAGTTCTTGTCGTACAAAGCTCTTGGGCACGCGAACACTTCCAGTATCTGACTAAAATTTCTAATCTGATCTGGTGAAGAGCCCTTTAAGAGTAAATTACAAACGAAACAAAAGCCATGTGCACATCTGATTTTTTTTACCTACTTTCTATTTTCCCCTGACGGCACTCCATGGTTTCGCATTCGCTCTCCATATTCCTGCTGCTGCGCGCAGGCACCTCCTGTTTTCTACCCCCCCACCACGCCCAAGTCTTCAAGGAAGTGCTTCAATTCCATGGGAACACTGGACTGGGAAACCGGCGGTAAAAGCCGCCCGCCACGTCCTCGGCCATAGACGCCACTCTCCTCTTCTTCCCCTCTCCTCATCCCGCCTTGCCGCCTGGGACGTGCTCCCATTTAGGGTTGCAGAAATAGCGTCCTTTCCTCTCCCCCTGCTCCAACCGCTCGCGCCATGTCAGTGCGGTGGGGTAAGGTGGCCGGCGCGTTCCATTTCACTGCTGCTACCGGTTGCTTCCCGGATGTTTTTTGAACTAGGGAACTTTAGGTTGTTGCACCCCATAAAGTTCCGAAACGTCAATTTTGCCCGGTAACATGAATTACGGTCTCAAACTGTACTCGAAAGCAAAATTTGAGGCTAAATAGCGTTCATATAGGCACCAATTTTGAAAATAGGCATTTATGGGCACTTATAGACATTTAGGCACAAACCCCAAAAATAGGCATTTATAGGCACTATAAAAACACTATAAAAGCCCTCCTTTACCCCTAATTCATGCTCATATATCAAAGTGGCGCGATAGGAACGCAAGGAAAAAAATAGGCATTTGCCTATAATCCGGTCTCTAGTCATCACCGATTCCTAGGAAACTAGTCTGTCGAAGATGCCGTGTTGATGCATCTTGAATGCCTGTTATGGTGCATCTCAAGCGTCCGTGTGTCCTGTGTGTCTATCATGCGTCCTCCTAGTTCCTCTCACGCACAAAACCGTTCCTCACGCCCATAACCCCGCATCCCCAACTACAAACCGCGGAGAAATACATGACAAAAAAAATATTAAGGCCGCTTCACCCACGTGGTGCTAAGGCTCAAGGAAGTGCGGAGCTGGGTAGACTTTGTTGTTTCTCTTCGGTTTTCACTTTCTTTCCTCCCCTCTTTCTTTCTTGTTCTCATTTTTTTTTAGTTTTTTCTGTGTTTATTTCTACTTTATTCCTATTTTTTTTCTTTTTTTTTTCATTCTGTGTATGTTGATCGCTTGCTTCCGCTTTTAAAGTCTATACGTAGTTTCCATTGTCGTGTTTTCCGAGCCATGAGAGTAATGTCCGCACTTAATATCTTCATCAAGGCGCTCAAAGAACAAGAAGACGGAGACTTCTCTTTGGCGCGAGTGCGTTCTCGATATTGAACAGTTGGCTCATAGAGTTTCTCACAATAATACCAAGAGGAAAATCTGGCACCACCGTCTATGCGGATTCCTTAAGGGGTGCCGTTGGCACGATGGGAATGACGGTATATATGTCTGCGAGGCTTGGGTTGACTGGTGTTCAGCGAGGCTTCGGGACAGAAGCGGATACGACTGCACAAATAAAGCTTCTCTAAAAGAAAACTTTTACAAGCGAATCTCATTCACGCGTATTACAGTCTAGAATAAAAGTCCACTCACCTTTACTGCATGACCAAACGGCGAAAGAAAGAAACAGATGAAAAACAGTAGCAGAGCGAACGCTGGCCTTGTCGTCTGTCTTCCAAGTTTTCCTGTCATTCGTTACTTTTGATGCTTCATAAAATTGGTCATCGACGGAGAATTTTAGGGGCGAAGCTCCTTAGGGTGTGGGTCTGTCCCTCCTCTGTAGTTGTAGTAGTAGTTGTAGTTGTAGTAGGTAGGTAGGTAGGTAGCCACGTATAGTGGAATGTACCCACTACACGTGATAAAGATGACGATGACGCAGTATAGTGGAATGTACCCACTACACGTGATAACGATGAAGTATAGGCGCGTTCCAGTATAGTGGAATGTACCCACTACACGTGATGACGATGACGCTGATGACCATGAAGTATAAGCGCGTTCCAGACCACACATTCTCTTTCTGCCATGGATGAAAACGATCGAGCTTCGCCCACTCATCATCATTCACTTCGTGGATATGGCCTGGTTTTTTAGAAGTTATATGAAAATCATTTCTGTGCAATCATAGAAAACGAAACAGCTTACTACGTGCTCCTTCAGTGAGAAATCAACCATTTTGACGCACGGAACGCGTTGAAGGCAGACGCGTCTTCGAGGTGTCCGTGCTCTTCGTGAACGATGCAAATCCGAGCCAAGCCTGAAGCTCACATTTCCCGGAATACCGATGCGTCCTACAGCTCCCAGCGCCAGTTTACCATCTAGATAAGTGTAGGAAACTCTGTGAGCTGGCTATGCTATATGTGGTTTTGCCGGCGTTACCCGAAGCGACGACGACAGCATACGAAAGGATACGACAGCATACGACAGCCTGGCCGCCTAGGGTGCTGCGCACTCAAAAAGGCGTTACTGCCTTGAAGGCGTGTTTTTCACATTATCTTGGAACAGTGCAGTAAAGCCAACTTACGCATCGAAATCCGCATCGAAAATGAAATGATTTCACTAAAACCTGTATACTTAGTTCTCGTATATATAGAACTAATTCCAGTTGTTATTCTGCTAGCTCCAAATATGGAGAAGCAAAACAAGTCTACGCGAATCTATCTATATAGATTACTAGATCTATCTATCTATCTATCTATCTATCTATCTATCTATCTATCTATCTATCTATCTATCTATCTATCTATCTATCTATCTATCTATCTATCTATCTATCTATCTATCTATCTATCTATCTATCTATCTATCTATCTATCTATCTATCTATCTATCTATCTATCTATCTGCCTGACTTTACGCCCCTCCCTCCGTCCACTTCATTATGCAGGCGCCGGACATTGCCATCAGCAAAGACGCACTTAGACCTTGCTGTCGTCAATGAACATTTCTCCCAAGGTTTACATTTGTCACCTAACGAGGAAAACGAATTCTTCTGAAAATAGCTGTGCTCGGAATTCGAGCCTATGCCGGGGAAGTAGAGCGATCTTTCGAATCTAGTGCGCCTACCTCAGTTATCATGCAGGAAACCTGCACGAATTTCTTCGAACACTGTGATGCACACAAATTCTGTGAGCAGAGTTGTCCCTGATGCATTTTCTATGCCTGAATAAGCAATATTGCTGTAAATTAGGATTACCTTTTGTGCAAGATTTGCGATGAGTCTGCGCGGAATTATTGAGTGAGACTGTGTGAAACTAAAGGGTGAAAAAAGTGCCGCGGGCTGCAAGGACACGTCAATAACAATGACGATTAGAGCCTCGGAAATGAATGCTATTGAAAAAGGTACTTCAATGGCCAGACGTAGCAGCTGTGTGATGTGGCGCGCCTAAAAATGATCTCATGGATTCAAAGCAGCAGAAGAACTATAACGATGGGCGTTATATATATATATATATATATATATATATATATATATATATATATATATATATATTGTCACGTGCTCATGACATTGGCGAAGGCAGCCGTCGACGCATTCAAGGTGAAACTCTGCAATTGGGCGAACGATTGCCCGAGAAACGAAAACTCTAACTATGCAATACACACTGCGCATGGATAGCGGCTAACAGAGCGTGGGCTGTCGATAAACTGATCTGCGGTAATGCGCTACGGTATTTGTACACGTGGCATCAAAGGTTCTCGCGTTATCGCTGGCGCTTACGAAAGCTCTCGAAAAAACTTGACTATTCGGGTCCTGCGCATTATCTTAACACAATTATCTCGCACAATCGTGAAGCTTGACGAAAATTGCGATGCCGTCTGTGCCGAGCGTTGCGAACAGCTTTCGTGGGCAAAAGTGGTATATATATATATATATATATATATATATATATATATATATATATATATATATATATATATATATATATATATATATATATATATATATATATGCATGCGAGGGAACTAGAGATGCATATGCAGGCGTAACCTAGCAGTTTAGGTGGACCACGATTAAGCGTGTACGAAATTCTCGCTGGCAACGATGCGTGAGGAAGCCCGATGATTAAGTTTGCACATGCATGTTCCACGTACCAAGTATTTTTGAACAACACGCAGTGCATGGGGGAAGTAATCCTCAACCCAACCCTCGAAAACAAGTAATCAGAGATTATCTCCCTTTTTCACAGCAATTGACAACAAGGCTGGAAATAATTCAGCATGCAAAGGTAATGAGCGCAATTACAGGTAGGTGGGACAATATTTTACCCCTGGTATGACAGAGGCAAAAACGTCGAAAGTAAATTGCTAGGGCTAAAAATCCAGACGCATCTAACGAATTTGCTACAATAAGCGCCAAATAGGAGACACCGATTGCAATGAAACGTGGCAGAAAGCCGATTTTAGTAGTGTCCGGCCCCAATGATGTCAATGGTGGCTTGTTTCTTGCTGAAATCAAAACTATATAACATATATAAAGTATAAAACGAGGTCACCAGGTTGCCTTTTTTAAGAACAAAACTGTTAAAGTTGGCAGTAAAACGGCCGTTAACAAGAAACCCTTGATGGGCCGTTTTCCATAGAGACCGCCACAGATGTGCGCAACCTAAAACCCCTTGATCTTGGAAAAGTACCGCAATCCATTGTACTCGCCACCGCGCGAGCGCCCTCCTCTTTTCCCTCCTCGCCCCTTTCGAGCCCTCCCGGTCTCGGCCGCTGTTTCTGCGCGACGATTCGTCTCCGTTCGCGGTTGCCCTTGGAAACGCGCGAGTCTTGTGTTCTGCTGGTATTTTTCTTTTTTGCTCGCGCCATTTTTCGCCGTGGCTCCGCGCAGCTCGCGTGGGGAACGTTCCGCGCGCTTTGTTTCTTGCGCTGTGTGCGGGCGCATTGCCGTGCGGTTGCGCCTATAACTATTACAACCAGAATGCATATGGTTATGCATTTTTTTTACGATATCCAAGGTAAGCGTGATGGCTTGCGTAAAAAGCTGTGGCTGCGCAACATCGGCGGAAGGAACTCAGACAGCAACGTCTCTATTTACTCGTCCACTGTGTTAAACTTCAAATAAGCGGGAAAGTGTGCACTGTAAGTAGAGAGCAACACTAATGTTCGAAAATGTTAGTACGCCCTTTGTCCGTAAGAATCTGCGAACTCATCACTACTAAACATTGTTCTAGTGAGTTGAAATGCTTGGAATTTCGAATGCCCTGGAATCTTTGCAACCCTTCATTAAGAAAAAGATTTCGTAGAGTCGCAAGCCAGCTTCATTTCGCAATCCTAATTTAGCCTTTAATACCAACTGACTACTCTATATTTACCCGTGCGATTGTATAAAGCCATAGATAATTTCTGAGCCCCTTTAATGTTAGGTGTGTGCAGCGGACAGAACATGTACACAAGTTTCTAGGAACTCAACGAATACTGAAGTCTTTCCATGAGTTGAAATACCACATCGCTAGCGCATTCTGGATTCCTCAGCGGGGTATTGAACTCTTCAGCATTCCTCTATTGTTATCAAGATATTTTACGACGGTAAAAAACATCTTAGTGTAAGTTCATGCATACACTTGTAAGGTAGACTTGCCGGAATATGAATAGTGAAAACGTTTAATACCATCATGAGAAATCAATTCTTGAGGGCAATCAAGCATCAAAGCGACAGCGTAATATGTTACGCTGCTCGGCTGCTGACCCGAAGGTTGCGAGTTCGATTCCGGCCGCGGCGGTCGCATTGGAATGGAGGCGAAATGCTAAAAGTCCATGTACTGTCCGTTGATAGTTCAACTTAAGGAACACCCGCTAGTCGAAATTCGCCTTTTTCCCCAATGCCACGGATGCAATAGCCCTTCCCCTAGCGGGAAGGTGGCGAAACGCTCCTTCATCTTGGAGGCGTTCGCTCTGGCAACATCGGTTGCCCCGTCCCCTACCAAAACCCTACCAATACGCCAGAGGGCAGCATAGGAAAACGAAAAAAGCGTGTCTACTGAGCTCTTCACTGCGGCGTCCCTGATAATCATATCTTTGTTTTGGGAGATAAAACCCAAGGCACTATGGCAGCGCACTACATTGTTGAATGGTACTAATCAGCTTCTTTGTGCGTAGTTTCAACCCACCCGTAAGATGTTTGATCCTGAGAGGCTTGTCTTGTGCTCAAGAAGTGATCATTATCGATCTTCCGCGCGTTATCTTAACACTGCATTCTCGGTGCTTCTGTAGCATATGGCAAATTATTATGTGTGCAACATATTATTGTTCCATTGAAAAAAGGCGTCAACCATTTTTAATAACGGAAAAATAATTATTGCGCATCCGTGGAACATCTTATAGGAACAGCATATGTTTAAAGTATTCCAAATATTTTGAAGAGTGATGCATTGTTAATGCAGCTGTGATGGCTAAGCCTAGCGTAACAGGCTAAATTAGAATTATACTGCTGAGGCTCTTAGAACCGATTCGTGATTCCTTCATTTTAGCGGCACCCATCATGGCGGATCATTGTAAGAAAAACGCAGGTTGGGAAAAAAAATCAACCAATTTCGAAATTTAGGTTGCGAAGACGACGAAAGGAACCCGATGCCGCGCAATGGCTTTAAAAAAGTGAAGAGAGTCGCACATAATCATGCGTTTTCAACTGCCATCGTCGCAGTCACGAGTGAAATGGTTTTGCTTTCTCTTGAGAAACAGCTAAAGCATTTGATACTCTGACGTTTTTTTTTACTCTTGACCTAACGAGCATGTGAAACAAAGGGTAAATTATAGTGCATTTAATTTTACACCTGCTATAGCTAGCGGGGCACTGAACTTTTTGCAATTGTCAACGTTCTCGCTGTACGGATGAGTAGGTGTAGCAACCTGTCTTGCTCATCGTTTTGCCTTGTCATTATTTTCGTAGAATTTTGTTTTTAATTAAACACAGAAAGTCAATCTCCTAAAAAGGTAACAATGTCTCCTTCAGCTGAATGCTCTGACGGAGAGCGATTTAAGGGATAGCTTTGATGGTCAATGTAGGGGGTGCGCAGTACTTGAGTTACGATGATTCACTGTTTCCAAGAGCTTGTACTCATCCGAAGTGTTACTGGAAAGGCTATGAGATGGTTTAGCGAAGCCAGTTCTGACCAGATCCTTCTTGAAATTGCGGTATGCCCTGAAAGTCTCGCCAGATTTTCGGTTCAACGTAGAGAAAGCTAATAAATGTGACATTCAATAATAGCAACGTCCAAACTGGTTCTGCAGATGAGACCATGGGTGGCTCTGTTTTTAGGAGCGAAGCTCCTTAGGCCGGCACCCCGCCGTCGCCGTCGTCGTTGAAGCTCCCTGGCACGGTTCCAGCTGTGGCGTCTCCCCCTCACGCGGGAGGATAAATGAGCTTCATGAGCGCTGGAACGCGGATGGCGTCTGCACGATGCGCAAAGCGCGAGAATACGAACGCATGCGAAACGGAGGCAGATGAGTCTTTCTCTCCCTCTTTCATTGACTCTGCCCTCTCCCCTCAAACCAGCTATCGCTTCAACCATCGCTCCACCCCCCAGCGGTCCACCCAGTGGTTGGTCCGTTGGCTGGACAATGAAACGCCCTGCTCGACGAACGCCGCGTGCGTCCCATTTCTAAGGAGCTTCGCTCATCGGTTGTATTCATACATGGAACAACTGCTAGTTTTTGTATGCACGATTGCACAGCCAGGAATGTCTTGCCTACCGATGCCCTACGTGACAGATATATGTTGTAATATATACAGTGTCTCTATTAAGGCAAGGTTTCATTAACCTATTGCCTTGGGGTTTCTGGTTTGCGCACCTGCTTAGTCACTCTTGCCAGAAAAGTGCAGTTGAGTATAACATCGCATCCAAAGCCAGCCACGTATTTGGCCAAGCCGACTAGCCATATAGTGTTGACCAACCCGCCAATGATATCTCCACGTCTGTGTATACGCGTAGCCAGATGATAGTAACACGTTTATTTCTTTTTTCTTGTGAGCGGCAATCTTCAAGTTCTGACACTAGGCGCACTGCACTGAGGCCGAGCCTGAATGCAGTTGAACAGTCTTGAGCGTTTAGCGAATTGCTTGATCAGATTGCACGCACGACGTGTCAAGTTTGCTCTACAACTAACGCTAACACCACTGATGACTTTGAAATGTACAATAAAAGTGTCATAGCAGTGAAACCGGTGCCTTTACCAGGTCGACCTAGCTCTTTTCCAGTGACCTCACCGAAGTGCACTAAGACTCGGACGTTTGGCAGTGTTGCCAGCGTGATTTCGGGCGGCGAAAATGCGCTAGTTTATTTATGCTTTAGAACAGTGCTGCATTTTTAATATATAGAGAAGACCCGTTCCAGTTTCTCCACTTACGCCAGCGCTATCCGGGCCCCCTACCGGAGAAAGCGAACTTAAGTGCCCTTCTACAACCTCTCCGCTTCCTTTGGTTCCCACGCTTTTGCAAAGCTCGCACTGCCACTGAAACGTTTCTCGCTCTGCGATGTCGTCCCGACGGGGGACTGGTAATCACTGGTGCGGGGGGACTGGTAGTTACTTGGGGCTTTAGTAATTACTGGTGCGTTGTTAACTGCCATAACAGCATTGTAAACATGAAGGTGTCGATTCCACCAGTAACATTCCACTGATTCCAAAATAAATGACAGAAAAAAAAACAGACGACAGGCATGGCTTACTGAAGTGCGCTGAAGAAAGTAAACAAATTTTCTTGCACGTGCTGGCACGCCTGGTCAAAGCTCACACGCGGAGAGCAAATATCTGCGCGAAGCATTGAAATAAACCAGAGTTCATTCCTGCATCACAACTACACTGATTAATCCAGTTACTGGGTGATAGACGTCCGCATCTTGGTTGTGCAGGCATTGAATGAGAGATTACTACAGTGCGTTCAAATTCGGTCTTTTCACCAGTAATAAAAATTTACGAAGCTTTATACAGTGTCTCGCTAAGCCAACTTACACGTTTCAAATATTTGACGAAGACGCTGATGGCAAGCGCAAGCACAATTATTGACGAAATGGCAGCCATTTATGACGATCTACGGTGACGCGTGTGCGACTTCAAGAAGCGTTAGCAACAATGCACTGATGCAAAAGGAGGCCATCTGCCGGATGTAGTTTCCAGGAAATGACCTCATAAATGGTAGTAAACGAATGACATACTTGATTTGATTTATAGGTAGTTGTCTACTTTTTCCCCTGAGTTCGTATATAATATACGACTACTTCAAATACATCAGTTGAGTACGAGCCACCCTGTATTTACGCTGTGGCCGCTATTTCATAATACAGGGGTATAGGCTACTAGGGAAAGGCGTCCACACATATCTCACATTTGTGTTGTGCGATGACGTATGCTTCTTTATTTACGCAGTGGCGATGGAAATGCGTGGTTGTGAACGGATGGCGTGACGGATTTGTAGCATATATATTTTGTGGAAAACTGCACAATCTTGTCTCTTCGGAAAAACGTGGTGAATATGACGCCCCATCTTCTCTTCTCTAGTTTTATCATCATCGCTCTCAGTTGCATCCCCAAGTAGTTCATTATGAAAAAAGATTTTTGCCCAGACAAAGACCTACTCACCCTTGCCTGCTCCGCATTTCCGACAAGGGTGAGTAGACGCTGCCCTTTCACCCCACTTCAGCTATGTAAGGAATCCTCAGTCCCTGCAGATGTTCTTAGAACACCTCGCGAGCAACGAAACTCGCGATCACACGTGCAGTGCGCATGCAGCGTGCGTGTAAAGCAACGGGAACTCAAGGCGGCGTGAAGGGTACGGCGTAGAGGTGTACGGTCGCGTTCCGAGTTTTTTTATCCGCATTCAGAGGCAGCGCTCCAGCACGGCGCGGGTTTCTCCGTGTAGTTGTCGTTTGTTAGTAATATATACTAGTGACTGGCAACAATTTACTCATCACAATGTATGCTCCAGCTTAATTAGTTCGAGACCTATTAGGCAATACTTCGTTGCTTGAAGTTTATTTTAGTTTTTCGTGCGTAAGTTATGAGCGAGCCTGTCAGTAGTCTAGAAAAAATACTGAATTGTAGTACTATGAGGAATGTGTCCCTACTAAAAAGCGATACCTGTGGTTTCATACAAGACCCTTATATTGTCATACCCAACCCGGAAGAGAGAGCATATGATTTATACAGGGCCCCTATGTGGGTATATAGGACCCATATGAGACCTATACGGGGCCTGTGTGGTGCTATATGGAGGGCCACATTATATCACCGCACTTATATCGACCCATGCCAGCTGTTTGTTTAAGAATCCTCGGCGCACTCAACACGAGCCATGGTAACAATCGTTTTCACGTACTAGAGCACGTGACGCGAAAAAAGGCAATGGCACCTGGGAACAATACGTACTATCATACGTCAATATTGATAGTAACGTTTTGATACTAATGTAATAAGCATTGAGTACCTTGCTATTGACAAGCATAAAATGTCACACATCAGGTGCGTAGTATTACTGGGCACGAATACCAGTCTCATTGGAACACCAATAAGGAATGTGGTCGGCCATGTCCGATATACGCCCTTTTAAAAGGAAAAGAAAAATACTTGAACGCCGAATCTCGCTAAAGCAAGCTTTTTGATAGTGGTCTTGTCTTCTTCAGGACATCTGGTTTGATGTCACAACCGTATCGCACATAAGAATATGCTTTGGATTTTCACCTCCATCGGATGAACAGCTTCCATTGTAAATATTGTACTTGTCCGACTAACCTAGCTTGGTGCAGTCTTGTACGAGCATCACCAAATATAAGATCAGCACATTTTCTTATATGCCGTATAACTGCTGACTGAAGAAATTGCAGTGCGTTTTTTTTTCATGCGTAATAAGGTACATTAGAGCATTTGTGTTATCAATATATTGCAGGCATTCTCATAATTCAACGCAGTCTAACTCAGTGTCATACCTTTGAGAACCCACGAGTAATCTTCAGTAAATAAATATGCTTGCTAGTTGGCAGGGGCGTAGGCAGAAAATTTTTTTCGGGGGGCGAGGGGGGGAAACTCCCTGATTTCGGGGGTGGCACCTCATTGAAATGGTGATTTTTCGCTCTGTATGCCATGGCGAAAAAAAATTTCGGGGGGGGGGGGGGGCACGTGTTTGGTGTGCCACCCCTGGCTACGCCACTGCTAGTTGGTAATAACGTTGACTTACTGTTCAAGCGTTCGTAAAACTTTTTGAATCTCCGTTTGTAAAGCTTTTTGAATTAACAAATCTTAGAAATAATTATTTAACGGCCTTGATGGTTTTCCATGTCGTACTATTCTCCATTATTACTCCACAGACGGATACATAGATAGGTACTTTACTGTCTGCTTGATTGGTCATTGTTATATAATGAGTGTTGGTGTACCACGGCCGAAAATAACGATATGCCTATGAGAGGCACCGTAGTGGAGTGCTTCGAAAATTATTTCATCATCGTCATCATCATCTGGGGTTTTTTGAACGAGCCCCAAATTGTCCGCCACGGTGGTTCAGTGGTTACGGCGATCGGCTGCTGATCCGATGGTCGCGGGTTCGATGCCGGCCGCGGCGGTCGCATTTCGATGGAGGCAAAATGGCAGAGGCCGGTGTACTGTGCGCTGTCAGTGCACATTAAAGATCACCAGATGATCGTAATTTCAGTAGCCCTCCACCACGGCGTCCCTCATATCATATTGTGGTTTTGGGACGTAAAACCCCAGATATTACTATTATAAACTTGCTCGAAATTTTACGAATACGTATCTCTTGAATTTTCCATCGATCAATATGCAGCCGCTGAGGCGGAATTGGATCCCGCGTGGATTGGTCGTTCAAAATTTCGAATATGTGATGTTCCGCTTGTTTGCAATTAACAAAGAACGTTCGGATTGGGAATATAGGCATTCAAAAAACGAGGCACGTCTTGTAATACCAATGTGACCAACTTCTTTAATTGAACCATAAAAAAATATCACACCGTTCACAGGTGCCTTACAACGCGGTCAAATTTATAGCATTGCATTTTCTCGGACAGTTCGACACTTTTCAAGGTTTTCGTAGGATCTCACTATCTTTCGACGCAATTTCTTGTTCTTGATGTACAAATATGAAAACTACCCTCATTAATCACGATAGCTGCTATGGAGACACTGCTTATATTCATGCCCATCATACACTGGAAGCATTAGTTGGGGCATATAAACTTTCATTTGAAAGTTTCATCTCACCTAACATTAATTCATTTGGTGTGGCTCGTTGGCAAAAAAAGAATAAGAGTAAATAACGAAGTCACAAAAAGTCGGGTGGCGGTGGATCTAAGTCGAACGATTACCAAGATACCGTTGCATCATCAAAAAACAAATCACAGCATGCCAAGTCAACCATGTCTTGAAACAACCGGTAAACACTATGTTTATTTTAAAATCCTTCAGGAGTACGTCATGAATGAGGCTACTTAAATACATATCTCTGGTTTTGAAGTGAGCAGTCCTCCCAAACATCCAAGAAATATTATTACCCTAAATTTCGCCATGTGTGCTCTTTGGACAATAGTTATTTTAGCGCGAAAGTGTTTTTTGCCCGGCTCCACCAAGACTTCAGTGACATATTTCTGTCAAGGAAATGACATCGACAAAACGCACACGATCACGTGGGAGAGAAAAGGTTCCATTATTGGGAGTCGAACCCAAGACCTCACAGACACCGGACACGCTATCCACTGCGCCACGGTCGCATGCTATGAAAGCTTTAAAAACGCATCTTTTGTATCTAACACTGGCCTGTCGCCGTGCTCTTGGTTGGCGGGGTGGTGTCGCCCTCTGATAGCAGTAAAGTGAAGTAATGCATCATGACCGTGACCTCAGCGATTAGCTCCTTCAAGGCGTGGTTACTATGCGTGGATCCTACTCGGTGCGTTTCCAAAAGGAGAAGTGCAATGTTGTCGACGTCTAAACACACAATCTGGTGACCATCTTAGCCCGACCGTCGGCTTCTCTGATAGCATTCATCCGCGCTAAAAATAGCTCTGAGAGGTGCGCCTGCCGGTAACACCTCATTCCCCGTTTACGCTCACTCCGAGAAATATCGTGGCCAGCCAACAGTAGAGACACGACGCGCGTTGTTGTATTGCGATGGCAATTATATGGACACTCGCGGCTGGTTTTCGCCGTCGGCGTCGGCGTCATTTGCCGTATATGTATATGTATATATATAACCGGGCCCGCCGGTCGTTCGTGAGCGTGAAAAGACGCGAGGGGGGGGGGTCCCTCGAGCGACCTTCGATTTTACGAGCGGGGCGCGCGCGTTATCTCCCCTTCTCGGCGGCCGTCAGCGGGCGGGGGGGGGGGGGGGGGGGGCGACGTTCGATTTTACGAGCGTGGGCGCGGGCGGGCGCTTTATCTCCCCTTCTCATCTCCCCTTCTCAGCGGCCGGGCCGGCGTACCCTTCTACGCGCTGCGCTCTCAACGCGAAGAGAATTCTCTTAAACAAGCGTTTTCTAGAGTTGCGTGAGATCGGATCCAAAAAGAGTTAGCTGCCAGCCTCACTTCGTATAACATTACAATTTTTTGCTATCGCATTCATTGCTTCACCCTTGCGGTGAAACTGTGACTTTTTCCCTCCAGTCGGGTCATGGCGTTCAATAACTCTTTAAAATGCCGCGAGTTAGCGACCTCAGCCGAAGTTGTGCGTCCAATCAGCAATGCTCTTCAGGCTGTCACATCGCTTTTTCTGTTTTTGCTCTCACCATTAACTACTACAGCTACCAGAAAAGTTGGTTTCATCATTGATCATTGATGTTAATCGTCGGGATGGAGCTGTATCACCAAACAGAAACGAGGGTCCATCCACGTTAAACGGTGTTATAGCTGTCAAACACAAAAAGACATTGTGCGAGCTCTCTTATATCAGTGTGTGCAGTAAACATTGAACTGCCTCTGTAAGAACAAGTTTTACTTTCGTGTTATAGCGATTGCCATGAAGGAGGGATCAACCGTGTTTTTTTTATCATAATCTCACATTTACAAATTAAATGGTGTTCGGGCGGTGCCGCCTGATAAGCCTTTCATTGGATTTCGAGTGTTTTTGCTGTAATAGTTATGATGGACGTATGCTGAAAGGTGCATGCGCGGTAGGAAAAAAAACTGAGAACAGAATAGTGGTTCGTGAGAACGTCCAGAAGCACACGGCGCTCGCTTGAAGTCA
The DNA here is from genome assembly GCA_030522465.1 of Rhipicephalus appendiculatus. Classification (NCBI taxonomy): domain Eukaryota; kingdom Metazoa; phylum Arthropoda; class Arachnida; order Ixodida; family Ixodidae; genus Rhipicephalus; species Rhipicephalus appendiculatus. The sequence goes on along the minus strand of JALIZH010014869.1, from coordinate 18,203 downwards.
TTGACTTGCTTAAAAAGGAAGAATGTTTAATTTTTCAATTATGAGTAAGGAAATTAGCCCTAGGCGAATTAGTTTTCCAGAGAGTCTGATTTCGAGATCTCATGGCAAAAAGCACTGACTTAGCAGAACATTTTACTCCCAGTTCTGCATGCCATCTCAGTGCGAACAATTTTCTGAGGGCCGCCAACAGATTTTCAGTGAAGTTCAAATGAACTTATCTTAAGATCGCACGGAAGACATAGTAGTAAACGCTATAACAAGCTAGTCAAGAGTTCGACGAAAGTTCGTCTAGTCAGGTATCATGATAAACATGAAGATGCGGTGATTGACCAAGTAAAGGCATCTTTCGCGCATATGTGTGGTCAAGGAACCCATACGTTTCCCGAAACATCTCTGTGTTCTGACCTTCACTTGGTCAGTGACCGCACCTTCACCCTCACTATAACAAACTCAGGAACGCGCATCGTCAAAATAATTATTCAGAAGGAATCAATATGTCTCCAATAAAGAAAAACGCCGTGTTTGAGTTTTCTGTTTGGCGTAAAACCTAATGCCAAAAATGAAAGTATTGAATGACCGAAGCAGACTAATGTTGATTTCAATGGCAGATCCAGATCAACTTTTTTCTGCTCTGAGAAGAGCAATCACAATCCAATGGCAGATTGGGAGGGTGAATTGTGTGCTCCAATGGTAGATTGAGAGCGTTCATTGTGTGTTCCATTGGTAGATTGAGAGCAACTGCAGATTACGGATTGCTCCGTCGAAATGGGCGGATCTGGCCGGAAGTTCGCGGGACGTATTCTGCGCGCCCGCATTTGATCCCGTCACGTCCGGATGTTTACAGCCGCGGGCAGCCATGGACGACCAGGAAAACGCTTCGCCCCCCCCCTCCCCCCTTTCGCGCCCCCTCGCAAGATTTCCGTGTACCGACTGCTCCCGTCGAGGCGCACGCGTGCCAATCGCAGATTTGGCGAGAGCAATCCCGCTCGGATCTACGCGCTCCGTTTGTGACCCGGCCGGTCGCACGCGATCTGCCATTGGAATTAACATAAATGAGGAACAAGTTCATTCGTTTCCTTTCGTGAACTCGAAAGGAGAGCCGGCGGAAAATCTGCTTGACAGACTAGCTGATAACATCAGAATGACCTTTATTTTGCTTACGCTCGTCCAGTGCCTACGTAGGGTCGGAAAAAAAGCGCATGCTAAGTTCGAGTCAACGGCCATGAAGGAATTCATGACATCAGCGTGCGAGTTCACCATTCCGGTCAATGGCTGCTGTCATGAGGCAGGCTGTTTATAGTTCCAGCTGGTGATTAATTATGCGATTCATGCGAAGCCTGATTTGTTCCATGTTAGTGCTGGGAAGCATTGCCGACACACATATCTTAGATACGTTGTAGACGCTCAATGGGTATCTTGTACGTTTATCATCATACGCCTGGCGAGACGTGCATTGTATCAGTATCTACATTCCCGATACATGAAAGTATAAATCATCTATCTTGACACGTAAGAACCTGTTATCGAGTTTTTTTTTCTTTTTTTTTTGTGGCATGGATGTAATGACACCTGCTCGTAGCCACTTGACTGTGCTGCGGCGTCTTTCGCGAAAATTTTGAGGTTGCTACAGCGTCATTATCGAAGTGCCTCTTGTGCGTTTCTTTGTTACGAAGTCCGGAGACTGCACAAATCGAGTTTCCTTGCGTCCAGTCATTTTCACACATTTGTTTATTGAATTTATTTCCACACACAACACCCCAAATTTAGGCCTGCAACAATAGAAGTAAGAAAGTTACACAATGCTAGTCAAGCAAGAAAGAAAAATGCACAAAAATTCTAATAGCTGTGGTCATCAACTACACACACAAAACGAACACTGATTAAAAGTGAAGCAGTGTTTATGTTAGCAAGATTCTCAGTGCTGTGAACTGAAACTATGTTGGTGCTAAAGAGGGCGTGCTAAGGGGCATATAATTCCCTAGCTCAATTATGCCTGTAGAAAAGTGCATTTAAATGTATTGATACGAGCGAAGGACGGCGTTATATTGAAGGCGTGGGAGTTAGGGGTACAACTTTCGTTAGCAAATGTGATGAAGTTGACCACAGAAAGGCCGGGGCAGGAGTTGGTACATCTATACAAAAAATTTCAAGCCGCCATTAGGTGAAGCGAGAGTAGTAGCTTAATATTAATTGACTGAAAGGCTAGCATTGATGAGAAGCTGCAGCCGTAGATTTGGTCAATAAAATGCTACTTCAAGCATCCCGTGAAAGTCTATTTACATTTATGCAGATCACATTTTGCTAACAATAACACAAGTGTAAACTACGTTTGCCCAGCCGTGCCACCTGTAAGCAAAGTGCTTCCAACAAATTCATGCGTTATGACTGGTCGACATTTTATTACATTACTTGGTTCTTGGTAAGCCATCGTTGACACTATTATTACCGAAAACCTCAAGCTGGTTTCAACGAGTACCTGTAGCTCGCACGGCCTCATGAAGAATATATTTTATTTTTTTCGATTCAACCTAAGCAAGAACGGTGAGGTTATTCTATGAATAAATATTTAACGGAGAAATGATTCGAACAGTGTCCGAACTAAAACAAAGAAGGCTGGTCTTTTTTCGGAGCTGCTAGCATTCAGCCAATTGATCGAATTAAAGAGGGGTCGCAGAAAAAAATAACTCAGCGATTGCTAAGTCAATTAGTTTACACTCCTAAAGACGTTGGCGTTGTTATTGAAACGTATGCGAGCAAAGTTCAACACCTTTGTTTTAATGAAAGTATAAAGCGGGTGGTAAATTTTTCTACATAACTTTTTTATCGTGTAGGCGTCAGTAAATTGTTTGACTTTTTCTGCTCTTTCTATTTCATCCCGGAAAAGGGAGTGAAGCTTCGAAGTCAGACACCCTCGTGACGCGCAAGGCAGGAACCGTATGTCAGCACCGTACATTTAAGCAGCATGTAATGAAGGAAGGGTTGAAGGCGGCACGATGATATCAAATGTTTTAATGATGAAACAGCTGGCGAAAGCATTCGTGTACTTGTACATGATTGAATTTTTAGGGCTTGCACGTTTAATTGTTGTGGCTGCAGAAGGTAAGTTCCCATCGGGTCATTACAGACTCACGCTAAATCTCTGTTGTTTGGAGTTGTTTAATATTGAAATGGATCCTTTTTTATTTTCCCACAGTTGATAATTCCAAACTTCGAAAAGAAAACTACGCAGCATGTTTTTGATTATTGTTCCATAGATAAGTGTTATACGACCATTAATTACTAAGTATGTTTCTTATGTTTGTACACCAAAGCACTGTAGCTTCGTGTCCGTTAGTGTCATACAAAGGTTTTACTTTCTTTCATGCTGCACATCCATTGATTGCAACAAAGAAGCTAGTAGCTTCTTTGTTGCAATCAATGGAGCAAAATAACAAAGAAGCAAAATAGCACCCTAGGGTGAATTATGCAAGTAACATTGATAATTCAGCCTTTAGTATCCTAAAAAAGTGATACATCGGTGGCTCGTCGACACACCTTCACTACACCGTTCTTTATTTCCGTGGATACAGTTAGGGGTGCCCTGTTCGGCTAATAGTTTACAGACGTTTAAGGCTGTCGGGCCCTAATAATTTTCAAGAACGTAAGGAGCCGTTCGTGCCCTCTTCGCACTTCTGGGCGCCAGCGAACATTTAGAGCACGACATGCGTTTTTACTATAGGCTACGGAGTTCATCCATGTTTCTCACGTTCATGGTGTCGTCGGTGATCACGTATGCAGAAAAAGCTTTCTCTCATTTCTTGACGGATCATTTGCAAAGAATGTGATCATCGCACACATTGTCCAGTCTGATAATTAAGCATTCCCAATAAGAATATTCTAGCGCACACAGTACATCTTCATGCTAAATATCAAACACGTCTGCTTATCGCAGATATTACAGCGAAAAGTGTTATGAGATCACAAGAAGGACCGTTTTTGTGCCGTAGTTGTCCGCCGCCGCTGCTGCCGCCGGTGTCCGTAAACACTATGGCGGGAAATAAGAAAAAAACTAAGTAAATAAAAAAATACCTAGGACAGAATGGGAATCGAACCTCTGCGTGGCAGCCCAATACTCTACCACTGAGCTACGCCGGTGCTTGAAACTGCGTTGCAAACTGACCCAATGCAGGCTCATGTCGGGTAAGGAATCGCGTTAACGGCTGTAATAATGCGTGTTAGCATTGGCGTGCGCACGAGGGGGGGCAGAGGGGGCGGCCGCCCTCCTAGTCACCTAAGAAGGGGGGGTGCAAAGTCTTCCCCATACATTCACTTAATAGGGAAGGGGGGCGCTGCGACGAGCCTTCGCCCCCCCCCCCCCCTGAAGGGGAACCCTGCTCACGCCTATGCGTGTTAGAACAGTAAAGTAACAACCAGGCGTCACACAATGCGAATGGCACCTTAAGGCACCTTAAGGCACCTTAAGGAGGTTGAAGACTTCGTTTGGAACAGTAGTTAAGAAAGTTAAATAATTAACTTTTACCTATTGGAGTCACGCGGTTAAGTCAAACGGGAGAATTGAAGTCCATGCGAACAACCGATTGCAGCTTTCAGATTTTAGAAAAGCGGCCTGTAGGGATAATTGCCAAGTACAGTCGAACCCACTTATAATGATACCCGTTTTTGAACAATATACCGTTTAAAACAATCAGAAGCTGCTGCACCGTCAACTTTTGTAAGTTTTATATCTGGAAATAATCCGCTTACAGCAATGCCCGTAAGCCCCATTATCGGTTATAACATTCTGGCTGTTGGGTGTTCGTGGTGAAAGGTAATGCAACGAAAAGTGGCGAAAAATAAAAGAAGAAAACAAGAAATTCTAGCTTCTGAAAGAAATTCCCACAGCGCCTCTTTGGAGTCGCAGTATGCTTCACCGCAAAACGTGATGGCACTGCGGGAAACCTGAATTTTGAAATCCGCTGCTGCGCGATAGTGGCGGTGGCTTTTGTTAATGCACTTTGTGGTAACCTCGCTACTCACCGTAGTCGAGACTACGACGGGTTCAGGCTTAGGGAGCCACAGGGCCGCGTATACCGTCGCCTGCTCACGTATAGCGCATGGCTCCGCGCTCGCTCAACTAGCGATGCATTTAACGCCACGAGGCAAAAGCACAGTGTTCGATGTCGCAACACACACAAACATTTCATTGCCTTTGGCGGCACCCAAAACACAATACAACGTCTGCTCCCGGGATGCGGGGAGCAGAGGGCTTCCGCACGCGGACGGTACACCAAAAGGGGAAACCGCGAGCACGTCGTAGCTGGCAATGGCGAGCGTTGACACGCCGCTCGGGAAAATGTTCCTCGCGGCTATGCTGCGCACTCTCGCGATGACCACTGGACCTGGTCGCGAGAGTTAGGGCAAATATCCTACGCGTGGGCCTCCGGCAAGTGCGGATCAGCGTAGTACGACCACGCACGAGCACTAGGCACCGCTCTTTGCCTTATCGTACGGAACCCGAGCTAGCACAAAGGTAAACACGCCCGCCGAGGATGCCGAGGCACCCAGGCAGGCTACAGTCCGGCGATTCCCAAAGGGGACGTCGGACAGAAGCAAAACGTGTGCTTACCGTGCGCTGCCCGGGGAGAGGGAGAGCGTCCCCGGCGCGCACGTGACTCATTCTCGCCGACTCTCGCGTCCCAAGACAACGCGCAGCGCGATCTTGAGAACCGACCCGTGGCGCCATCTTTCGTCACTTGTCGTCACGAGAGCATGGGAGAGGAATGGGACTAGCCGAGCGGCGAAATGCCCGCGCTAAGGCAACGGGCGTGCCTCAGATCCCCACACCTTTCGGAGATGGAAATTCAGTAAAAAGCTGTCAGAGTTTCAGCATACCGATCTTCAGGCGTTGCATACATTGGCTCTACATAGCTTGTTTCAGTCCCGTGGAAGTGTTCAAATTTTGAAGCATGCCCGAAAAATTGACAGCTTTGTCGTCCTGATCACTCATGTTTGTTGGCGTATCCCACTTGATATTATAGTTCTCTCGCCGCAGCCTGCCGTCCCATATTTTTTTTTGTTTCGTGCAACCCGTTTATAGCAATTATCGGTCATAACAATGACATGTCCGCGGAAATTGAGTATTGTTATAATTGGGTTCGACTGTAATGAAATTCACCCAAATTCTGCGGTGAAACCGAAACCGAGACGCGGAAGAGTGCTACTGCCATATTCTCCTTAAGCGTCCAGAATGACTGAGCCTGGTTATTTCCACCAACAACCGCCTTCGTTGCGTGGGTGTGTGGGTTGCACTCGCGAGAATAGCACGCTTGACGCACGTACGTTAACGAACGCGGAACAACTGCACCTCTGTAATCATTGCCTTGAACAGTGACATCATTCTAGTCGGCTGCTTGTTGCGCTCATCGGTGCTTTGGTTTTGGTTTCGCCGTTGAACTTGCCTGAATTTCATTGCGGCACAATAATTATTAGAAGCCACCTTTTCTATATCTCAAAGCTGCGATGGGTTTTTCGCATGAAGAATTTCAATTCTCCTATTTCACATGACCGCCTAACTCACTCATTAAAAACTTAACTAACTTTATTAGTTACGCTCCCAAATGATGTCTTCAACCATCTTAAGATGCATGCCGCAACAGAAAAAAACAGCTGTGAAGACAGCCTGCAAATATCGCATTTTGCTGATTTTTTGAGAATTTGGACATAATTCTTGAAACAGCTTGTATATGCGTAAATATACTTGAATCAGAACGTTTTACTCTGTCGGGTATTCCACACTTCACCAAATGCATTACGTATAGTGGGATAGCGGCTTCGAAATACGCATGCGCGCGCATTAGCGGGAGCGCTTGAGAGGCATAACACCCGAAAAAAAAAAAAAAAACATGAGTGCTCCCTCTGCCATAGGAATCGGTATAACACGAAAGTGAAAACTCTCTTCACAGAAGTAGTGCTTATTGTGTAGTGATTAAGAGCGTTTGTACAACGTCAATTGATGCTTGGCAGCTATAGCATTGTTCGACGTGGATGCACCCAGTTGACTCCTATTGGCAAATCTCCATCGCGACGACTAACATCCACGATCATGATTAAACCGTTGTGGTAGATGAAGTTGTTAACCTATCTCTCGACAAATGGTATCGTGAATCCCGCGCAAAGATGGCATCAACAAGCACATAATAAACACTGGTACTTGATATGCACTGATGCAAAACGTCGTCAATTAAGGAGAGAAACGGCACGACGTGCTCTTCCGAGTTACAGGGTAACCTACGCCTGTGCTCATGCATACACTACCGCACTGCATTTCAGCAACACGGGAGGCAGAGGTTCGTAGCATCATCCGCGAACGCGCGCGCAGGCGTTCAACGTCCTGCTGGCCTCTATCTCGCTCCTCCAAGGCACGACACTCGCCCGGCGACATCGTTGCGTTTCTGCAGCGATTACTGTAGCAGTTTTATTATCGGCGGCGAAAGGCCGTTGGTGCATGTGGAAGCTGTGCTACTCCGACAAGAGGCCGTTACGCGCTAACGTTAAGAAGAAGCGAAAGGCAAAGAACTTAACATTCTTCCTGTCCCCGTCTCTTTTAAATGCGAAGCATTTCTTAGCGAACTTCGGCGAGTTTGAGCGTATCTATCTATCTATCTATCTATCTATCTATCTATCTATCTATCTATCTATCTATCTATCTATCTATCTATCTATCTATCTATCTATCTATCTATCTATCTATCTATCTATCTATCTATCTATCTATCTATCTATCTATCTATCTATCTATCTATCTATCTAGCCGCCTACGACTTTGTGCTCTCCTGGCCGTATCGTTAATGGGATTTATACCAAATTTGGTATGGCATAACATGACCGTATGACGAACATAAATGGCTGGTCATATCATGAAAATCATGACTAAATTGTCATGAAAAGTATGATTTACATGCCACGCTCATGGGGCGTTCGCGGACGTTTCGTTAGCTTCATATACACCAAATTTGGGATTGAGTGACGTGACTGTATGACGAACATAAATGGCAGATGGTAATATGCAAATAAGGACGTGCATGTCATGAACAACATGATTTGATTTACATGCTACGCTCATGGCGATCTCGCGGCCGTTTCGTTAGCTTGAGATACACCAAATTTGGTATAGAGTGACATGACTGTATGAGGAACATAAATGACAAGTGGCAATATGAAAATCATGACATGTCATGAGCGACATGACTTGCATGCCACGCTCATGGCGCACTCGCGGCCGTTTCGTTAGCTTGAGATACGCCAAATTTGGTATTGAGTGACATGACTGTATGACGAACATAAATGACAAGTGGTAATATGGAAATCATGACTTGTCATGTGCGTCATGACTTGCATGCCACGCTCATGGCGTGCTCGCGGCCGTTTCGTTAGCTTGAGATACACCAAATTTGGTATTGAGTGACATGACTGTATGACGAACATAAATGACAAGTGGTAATATGGAAATCATGACTTGTCATGAGGGACATGACTTCCATGCCACGCTCATGGCGTGCTCGCGGCCGTTTCGTTAGCTTGAGATACACCAAATTTGGTATTGAGTGACATGACTGTATGAGGAACATAAATGACAAGTGGCAATATGGAAATCATGACATGTCATGAGCGACATGACTTGCATGCCACGCTCATGGCACGCTCGCGGCCATTTCGTTAGCTTGATATTCACCAAATTTGGGATTGAGTGACGTCACTGTATGACGAACATAAATGACAAGTGGCAATATGGAATTCATGACATGTCATGAGGCACATGACTTGCATGCCACGCTCATGGCGTGCTCGCGGCCGTTTCGTTAGCTTGAGATACACCGAATTTGGTATTGAGTGACATGACTGTATGAGGAACATAAATGACAAGTGGCAGTATAGAAATCATGACGTGTCATGAGCGACATGACTTGCATGCCACGCTCATGGCGCGCTCGCGGCCATTTCGTTAGCTTGATATACACCAAATTTGGGATTGAGTGACGTCACTGTATGACGAACATACATGACAAGTAGCAATATGGAAATCATGACATGTCATGTGCGTCATGACTTGCATGCCACGCTCATGGCGTGCTCGCGGCCGTTTCGTTAGCTTGAGATACACCAAATTTGGTATTGAGTGACATGACTGTATCACGAACATAAATGACAGGTCCTAACATGTAAAACATGACATGCAAATTATGTAAAGCATGATTTGCTCCTTCCTCGCTGCTTCGCATTACATAGATTCCCACAGTGCGTGGGATCTGCCGGCTTTTTATTGTCTCGGTTCCGTCTGCTTTCTTTTTTGGTTCTGCTAGTATTCCCACGAAGACGGTGTCAACTAGAGTTCCTATATATGCTCCCTACGGGGAGCAAATGTAGCATATACAGGAACTCTAGTGTCAACATTGCTTTGCTGACCCCTGGCGGTCCTGTATCTGGCTGTGCAGCGCATCATACCGTCAGAAATATTCTGCAAGAGAAGGTGTCTTCCCCTTGATGTGCCATTTTAGCCGTGTCACCGCGAAGGAGTAACTATTGTTGACGCGCTGGACGCCCTGGATTAAGATATATAGAAGGGGCCTCCAACAAACCTCAACTAGCGAGCCGCAGTAACGAAATTTAGTCCCACAAGGGCTGGGTGGACAGTGACGATGGTAGATACAGGGGGGGGGAGGGGGGGGGTCAAAGAGTTTGAATCAAAATGTCACGAAACGTTGCCGCTTGAAACAACAAAGAAAGCATTTCTCATATCCCCATGCGTGGGTCCTTTAAGTAGGGTATTTGACGTCAGGTCTCGGAAAACAAATGGATACTGATTTTCACAATGACTGAAATCTGGACGCCGATTGAAATATGGAGTTTTCGTTTCACGGTGACGTTGCAATTTATGAGCGCATGGGGTGCCTCACGCACGCGCGCAAAAAGCTTGAGACTAGTCCACTTCTCTGTAGCTTGCCTGAACAAAGTGCTATTATACTCAGTAGGCGAGAAAATAATGCGAATACTATAACTCGCAAGGCTTTGAAGCCCGCGGGCCACATGCGGCCCGCGGGCTTCAGGTTTGAGACCGCTCACATGTAGAGACGGCATTGTGAATACACCGTTGCGGAGGGGACGTCTTGAACACAAAATAATTAGGTATACCTTCTAGCGGAGGGCCCAAATGGGGGGGGGGGGGGAGGGGTTCGTCGTCTCTGACGGCTGACCGCCGGCATTTCGTTCTGCTGCATCTGTACCGGCCGCGGAGAGTCGTGTTCGGTAGAGACGACCGTCTTTTTATGTAACACTATGCAATTCCGTGTACCTCTCAGGCTAGGAACGAAGTACATCGCTCCATTCTCTTAAGGGAATTGCAGGTGCAGGTCATATATACTTCTTTAGACGACGGAGGCGGCGGGCCGTCACTCTAGCTTCACACGAAAAGGGGTTCGGCAAACATATTCTAGGGCGGAGTTAGGAGGCTACGAAGTGCGGGATATCGAAGGCCGTACTTCTTCAGGTAGAGAATCTGGGGAGTTGAGAAGTTATTTATCCGCAACATTTTTCTGCTAAGTGGTCTAGTCTAGCTCAGTATGCATAGAAGCTGAACAAAGACGTTGCGTTGCCCAGTAGCGCCAGAACGCACAGCCTAATAGAAGCTGCAATTGCGGCCCCGGCAGCGTGTATTTGGAGGGGTCTCGCATATTTACAACACTCTAAAAGAGATTACGGCCGCACGCAGGGGACCTCCATTGAAAAGGTGCACAATAGGAGACAATTCAGCACGTCGATGTGTTCTGCGAACGTCTCATTACTGGTGGTCGATGCCGGCTACGCTGAGGCAGCACATATGAGCCCAGTCGCGTGAATTGTCTGCAGAACTAAACTCTCTGAAAAAACAGCGCCATCGAACGCAAGAAGGCTCCCCAGTATTCTGCCGGACTGCTTGCTTTTTCGGCACTTAAGACCCATCAAGTTTGCGCGGTTATTGCATGCCAGCTTTTAACTCGACAGCGTTAAGGAAATAGTTTCGCAGAAATTCCGAGGTCGGTGTTTTTGGTTGCGAGCGAAAAATCAGCGTTGTCTTTGAGGAAAAATTCGAAGTAGATGCAAATAAAGAAATCATAAAAAATATTTCGTTCGAGTGGGTTCGGGGATTAAAAGCTGCAACCCTTCCTCACTCCATGGCGCGATTCGTTCAGCCGCTCGGTTACCACGCATACATCCTCTACTAACAGCGAGCTACTTCTATGCACTAGGGGTGTGCGAATAGTGAAATTTCATCTCGAATTGAATTCGAATCGAATAGTGCCGAATAGTGGCCAAAAAATGTGGAATATCGAATCGAATATCGAATACCAAAGATTCTGTTGAAAATTGAAAGAACAAAGAAATGCAATCTGCTCATGTCCTCGAGCACATAACGCGGTGAGTGAATGCAACCGACAGATTGCAAATTGTGATGCAGAAACACAAGCTGTTGCTCATGAACTTGCTTCAAACTTTCTCACCGTGACGTTACGGTGTTCCCCTGCAGTTTAAAACATGCGCTCACTAGGCACCTTAGTAGCAGGGATGGGAAGGTATCGCAAAGTGATTTTGGCGATACCTGGATAAAGTGCAGCTGTATGCACTTTCCACTATTTCAAAGGATCATCCTTTCTTGGGGGTCAGGTGCTCATCCAAGTATTTTTGAACCTAGTGACTGGCGAACCACTTGACTGATACCACTATTTTTTGAACCTCTGAGCTCAGTGCTGGTTATTTTTTGACGCTAGCAGTTCGGCAGTCTCGCACACTGTTCTCTGGCCTTTTTCTTCTGGAGCCATGACGTGCAGAAATGGCATAATATCATTTAAAATAAACATGTGCTCACTTTTGAACCAATATATCGTTGAACGGAAGGCCTCTGTAACGGATGGCCTTCTGTAACGAGGTTACCGTTAGTTTTCGCTAACCCACCCTAACCAAGTAGCACCATTGGCCTTTGTCGCGCTTTAGATATTCGTGCAGTAGAATTATTCGAAACTTCGAATACTAGATATTGGAAAGTCGAATAGAATTATTCGATTAAGTATTATTCGATTCGAATTCGAAACGCGAATATTCGCAAACCTCTAGTATGCACCATTTAGCGTGGGTGGTACATCTCAGAGGTTCTTCAGCAGATTTACAGAAATCTCGCAAGATGGCATAAAGGACCCACGGGCGCGCTTTCCGTGCTCTGTCACGCCGGAACCAGCGCGCGTCCGCACTTTTGCTTTGCGGCACACTTTAGGAGTCGACCAGAAAACAGAGCCAGATCAGCGATTGACTTGTGTTCCTTAACAAGCCCTTAAATCAAGGAGGCTCACGCACTTAAAGTGGCCTCAAGCATTTCCTCTCCATAAAAAAAAAATGCCCCCCCACCTCCCCGAAGGGAATCGTGAGGAAATGCGAATGCATTTCGCGCGCGCTTCACTCCATTTATATATGGTGGTTGTGGTTCGAAGAAGGAAAAGGCGCCTAATTTCTGCAGCCCGGTCGGGAGCACGGCGCAGCGCCTGTTCTTTTTTTTTTTGCTGTTTTTTCATTTTTTTAACTTTTTTCTTTATATATATATATATATATATATATATATATATATATATACGTGCGAGCGAGCGGACCGGAGAGTGGGGCGCAGGGGAGGAGAGAGAGCGAACGGCGAGAGAAGGAGCGGCGAAGCACTGCACCTACATCGCGGGAGCTCCGCCGAGCTCCCGCGATGCGAGCGCCCTCACACACCAGAGCGCGCTCCTCCTCTCCACTTACTCTCCGCTACTCCGCCCGCACCACCTGCTCCGGTTGCTAGGGGCGAGGATAAGTGCGCGCGCCCGCAGCTGTTGCTATGGGAGAGGGAGTGAGAGCGGAGAGATGCGGACACCGACGGACGCCTTACATAGCCCGACTAAGAAATGCTTTCGCATTTAAAATGCCACCGCCGCGGCCGGGATGGAACCCAGATCGTTCTTGTCAGCAGTCGAGCACCGTAACTACTGCACCACCGCCGTGGCTCGCGCTTTGCAAATTTTGTTTGCTCTGTTTTTATGTTTCTTTTCTTTTTATAAATGCGAGTATCGGGAGGTTAACAAAAATCTATATTTAATGTGTATTCCATAGAACCACAGCTGCCTATATGAGCTACGTTGTCTCGTGACTCAGTAGCGTAATGTCCTGGGATAAGTGCTGTTGATAGGTCCTGCGTAAAAAGTTAATATCTGATAAAGCACGTGAATGGATGTCTATACAACTCTTGAAACGAAGCAGTATAATAGGGACTCATTCGCAAAACGTCGCATCGTCTAAGTAGCATCAGGTAGCATCCTATAGTCCAAAGGAAAGTTTCTCTCTCTCTCTCTTTCAACCCCCTATTCCCCAACCCCAGTGCAGGGTAGCATACCGGATACTACCTTCCGGTTAACCTCCCTGCCTTCCTCTTCTCTTTATCTCTCTCTTGCATTTCATTCTGGTTCGAGTGACTCGTTTGCGGTCAGAGAAACAGGTCAATATTTCGCTCACCGGCAGTTCATCTCAGCAATACATGCACCACACATTATTAAGGTTTGCAGTCAGTGTGGACGCTTCCTTAGCTCTCGTGCAAATAAATGCTATTAGTAGCACTTTCTAATAAGAAGCGTACCAGTATATCTTTTTGGACGTCAGGTGGAAAGGTGATAGAACTGTGGTGGGTAGACAAACTTACGCAGTGTTGCGTTACAATGTGCACTACCAAAAGATAACCTTCAATACTGTGTCTATGACAAAGCTCATATATGAATGTAGGTGAGTTAGACGTAACGCTGCTCTTCTTTATTGTTTTCTTCTATAGTTAGCTGGCAGATTTCGCCGACGAGCTTATTCTAATAGTGCGCAGTATAGCGGGCAAAAAAACATGCGCGCACAGTATGACAAATGGATTCAATCACCGTTTTCAACAGATATTGATCAATTATATTCTCATGAAACTAAGATAATTGTGACGTTTGGCGTGAATTCAGCGCGATCGATTATGTAGATGAAGCTCCAAACACGAGAGGAAAAACAGGAGCATGCACATGTGCAGTAAAATATAGCCAGGTTTAAACTGAGTGCATTATTTTCTACTATAATTTTTATCTTCAGTAATAAACTTGTGTTTTCTAAATGGCTTCCTCACGTGACTCCACTTAAATGATGGTAACGTAAATATACGAGCTTTCCCACATGAAGCTTTCATATTCAAAAGTCGTAGTAAGATTTATTTCCAGTAATTAAACAAAAATGCATGACGATTGCGGTGCGTGATAGATCCTGGTGGAACTATTGTTCAAGATGAACAGCTGCGGAGGAAAATTACGAGGGCCTTCTTTTCAGGAAATGGGTGATGCAGCAACGTTATGTCAGTCGAATTAAGCCCGAAATGTAAAATTTGGGTAGTACTAGAATACCACTTAAACAACGTGCACATTTGCGAACGAGTCCCAAAGAATGTACTTCGTTTCCAGAGTTGCATAGACTTTCGTTTATTTACTTGGGCAGCCCTATATAAAAGACTTAATTGTTTGCTCCGCAATAGCAAGCGGGCACGTTTCACCGGAGAGGTGTTGCGAACGATGAGAAGTATAAAGGAAAGCAAAAGCTATGCAGGGCATTAGATCCAGTTTTTAACAGTTTTTGTGCTGTAACGGTACCGTCATGCAACTAAGACAACATTTAAAATGTTGGAGAAGCAATTAGGCATATTTCTCTCATATATAAATATAGTGTTGACATGCGCCCCCCCCCCCTCCTCCTCGAACAAAATTCCTGGCTACGCCACTAATGGGTGCATCTGGAGTCTCCGAGGGCATACATTACGATTGAGCAATTTTTTAATCCTGAAAAACTGCCCAGGCGACGTGACTGAAGATATGGCACGCGCTACCGGACATACTAAGACGTTCTGGATGCTGGTTTCTCCTTGTTACCTCTCTGCAGGATTTTCTGAGACCAAGTACATCCATTATGCATAAAATTCACGGAGTTTCAGAATTTGTTTGTCATCAATATTGCATGGACATGTATATGTCCATGCAATAGATGCATGGACATGTATATATATATATATATATATATATATATATATATATATATATATATATATATATATATATATATATATATATATATATATATGGCGTGCTCTTTCACATGGCTCACGTAGCCTCTTACGGCGCTCGCTCCTAGAGGGATAAGGCTATAGCGTAGAGGTGCACCTGTCGAGACCTTAAAAAAGCGTCAAGACAGCGTGATATCATTTATGATAAGGTGGTAACGGTTCAAGTTACTGCTTGTGTTCGATAGATGGGTTAATGAGGTTCAGTGAAGAAAAAGTTAAGCTAAACTATTAACATAATACTCAAATGCCCGATTTATGAAAATCGCTTCCAGGTACGATGCTGTGATACCATTACATTCAATGCTTTTAAAGTTCAAAATAAATAGAAACAAGCATTTTCCCATGTGAAAAAGCAGCACTCCAACTTGGTGATATCTAATTTCTCTAACTGCTGAAGTAAAGAACGTGGTGGCCGTATCTACTATACTGCAAGGTAATAACAACTGATGCCCTGTAAAAACACATGTGCTGCCAGTGTACTGATCATTTGGCTGGTGCTGGGAAAAAAAGCGTAATTCGAAATCGGAAATGTTGCGTTTACAATAAGTTACACGACGATGGCACATGTGATTCGCGTTCAAAAATAGGCAGTAAATGCGATCGCAAAGCCACATGAAAATCAAACGCTTCTCCCGCTGCATAATATAAATCCATATTGCTCACCCTTATCAACATATGAGAGGGATATTGATGAACTGACGTGGGCGGGGTACTGTACATTGACATCAGAGCTCGACTTGCAACATTCTTAGCAAGTGTCTGTTTGTCGTTTCAGATAATGACGCAGAACATCCTCATCCCATTACAGTCAATGCCTATGTCCTTTATGATTTTTCTACTGATGAGGAATTTGAACATATATTTTACAACACTGAAAATAATCATGCTGGTGCATCAAGCTATTTCAGCGTTCTTTTTAAGAAGGTAAGCCAGAAAAAAACATCTGTTTGATTTTCAGCTATAGGAACTACTGCGTGTGTGATCAATACGCAAGATATATTCACTCTGAGTGTTTATTGCATGTTCTTTTGGTAACATTAGCGTTCAGAAAAATAATATTAGGTGTTTTACATGCCGAAAGCACCACGGCTTTAATGTATTCGATGGTGTCCCCGGCATCTTATGTTTTTTTTCTTCATTGCGATGTTTTATTTGGGATACTTGCGGCACAACAAACACTTAATTGGGAAGCAGGCTAAGAATTAAGTGGAGAATGATAGCCTATCGCAGTAGTCGTGGCCTGAACTGGTAACGCTATCTTCACGTCAGCCTTGCGAGAAAGTGCTCTTTTCTTGCAATTGACCATATGGCGTGTTTTGGCAATAGAGTCATTGCCAGGTATAAAAAAGGGGGACCCTTGGGCTTCGCCTTTAAGAGTTGAACGCGATAGCGATATCCCGTCCCTACTGCGTACTTCAATCACTTAGTGCATACTATGTAATGGGTAGTATGCTTTAAACCAGGAGAAATTATGCGCGGCAAATGTGGGAAATGTTTTCGAACTTGCTATGCACCCACTACGTGGTGTTAAGGGAATACGCGCAGTACGGTTTGTGCTGTTTGTAATGGGTGGCTGGCTTTAAACTATGGAATCGTTATGATAGTCACATATTCTGACGCCCGATGGCAATGTACGCTTGTACCACGCAATATTCCTGGGATATTACATGTTATATTGCGACTCCTATATAAAGGACGCTTGCGTTTGCGAAGCATGAAAGTTATTTTCACTGCATTTCCAAGCAGAGGAAGTTATTTTCACAGTATTTCCAAGCAGAGGCATGGCTGTGTGGTAGAACACCTGCTTGCCACGCAGACAACCCGGGTTCGATCCTCACTCGGACCGGAACATTTTTATTATTTATTTTATTTGCATCTTTCTCAATTTTTCGGTCACGGACAAGATGATGATTTTTCGCTCACAACCAACGACGCCGACGCCGGAATTTCTGCGAAACGAGCTCTTTAACGCTATCGCGTTAAAATGATTGAGGTCACGCAGAGCCGTCATAGTTCATCTAGCCCCGGCATTTTAGATGTTTGCCGACTTTTCTATCAATTGCTTGCCCGAGTTGCTGTATGCATCCTCCGAGCTTTATTGTCTGTAGTCCTACCACTTTCGTGAAGTAGCACCGGTGACAAGTCAGTGCGCAAACCGGTGCACTTCTTTACAGCGGCATGCATTGTGGCCGCTCTTTCTTCTCTACAGGCACAATTCCTGGGGAGTTATTCTCAAAATGTCCACTTGGTAGCCTATTTCAGCTGTTTCTGTTTGGCCGGAGCTTGACGAGCAGCGCGCCCCTTGCTCCTGTTTGTTCCGCAGCGCCATTCTGACATCAAGAAGTTTTCACGACTGTCGACACAAATCAGATGAACGGAATGTGCTTCCACGAGTGAATGTAGCCTCCTGATATCCGCTTGTGGCCGCGCAAATCTCGGAGGCTGTTCATTAAATCTGATTTTATGATCACGTTATCCATCGAATTATGTTTAATACAGCCTCCTGGTTAGCGCACCTGTGAAGGTCAGTACGTATTCTCCGTATTGTTTGCAAGCATCTAGGTAAAATTCATATGCAAGGACATACCTGTCAGGTTTCTTTGTTTTTGTGGCTGTACATACACACTTTCTTTGACGCGGGCAGTGCGCTGCCCGAGTGCGGTAGGCTGATGTGTCAAGAGAGCGATAACGTTACACCTTACAACTTTCTCGACTAACAGAATGCACTCCGCCGAAATGGAGATGTCCACGAGGGTTTCAGTTTTGCCTGTTTTGCCCCATTGTGGCTACATATTTAGGCCGGTGGGGGCAGAATCCGAAGATCACTGCTTCAGTCACTGCTCCTGTGACTGAGAGCGCACTAATGCCGTACTCATATCGATTGCCGCCACACGGCTGGCACTTCTAGTCCTTTTAAGAAAAGTCACGCAAGACGCATGAAGAAAGTGCCATTTCAGCGGCAACGGAAGAAACTTCGTCATACTGCACGAGATGATTGTTAAGGACAAGAATTTATGCTTTATCTCAATATTTATGGCTTTGG
>JALIZH010014868.1:0-19199 GCA_030522465.1 Rhipicephalus appendiculatus | reverse complement strand
CGCTGTCGCGTTCAACTCTTAAAAACGAGGCTTAAGGGTCCCCCAGTTTTTGTCCAAATGTACTCTAGAATGACGGTGAGGATAAGCACCTCACCAATACAATCTACCATTTTGGCTGAAACTCCATTTCCTCGTACACATCGCATACACGACTTACCATTCGAATGGATGCGCGGCATAATAACGGCAAGCTATTTATAGACACCATTTACCGTTGGCGATATGGAGATCTCGCAGGAGCTTGAGCGTGTTTTCTGTCACGCAACGCTGATACATTTTCTTTCAGTTTGAGAACAGTCCTTTCTTATGTTCATGTAAATCACATTCACGTTTGATTATGTTCTTTAACCTTAGGTTCATGTGTCAGTCACATATATTACTTATTGATTTCATTGCCTGGGCCGATTCCGTCATCGATTTGGTTTCTTATACAGGTGTGACTTGCATGTAGCAACTCTTATTTATGCTTATTTTTCTTATTCACTGTTAATTTTACACTCAGCATTGTGTCACTTTGGTGGGATTATTTGTTTACAGGGGGGCCGGCGCCTTGTTAGGCTTTATGACTTTTTGCCGGCCCCCAGAAAAATCACACCTTTTTCTCTGCTTTTTGCCTGAAATAAACTTCAACTTCATATCTTGTAACAAAACCCCAGCCCATTGAAATAAGTCCGTTGTATAAGAATACCCCTGTATATTTCACGAAATTGTTGTGAGTTTGCGAAAACGGGACGCATTGCGTAGCTTAAATGAGGAATCTTTCAAGTTTAGGTTTTAACATGATTAATAAACAATCATGAACTGAATATACATCATTGAACCTACCGTCTCCGTGCTACATGAAGCACTTTTCTTAGTAACCAAGTCGCAAATCATAGATCTCAGTGAAATGAGATTCTATTAGGGTTCACTATACTAGTTTCATTTTAAGAAAACAAAATTACGGTCACCTGAGTTTCGAATGACTCTTTCAGAGCAAACTGAACTAGTGCTCCCATGACATGCAGTTTAGTTTGGTAGTGTGACGCTTTGAATATTACTCATTGTTACATGCCCACCAACTGACGGCCTGTCCACTTTTTACTGGACGATGGTCACTTTATATCTTAACATGTTTTCGAGCCTTTCTACAATTGTGTCGAAGGGGGAAAAAAATCACGCCATATCCACGAAGCGAATGATGATGAGTGGGCGAAGCTCCATCGTTTTTATCCATGGCAGAAAGAGAATGTGTGGTCTGGAACGCGCTTATACTTCATGGTCATCAGCGTCATCGTCATCGTTATCACGTGTAGTGGGTACACTCTATTATACTGGAACGCGCTTATACTTCATCGTTATCACGTGTAGTGGGTACATTCCACTATACTAGAACGCGCTGATGCTTCATCGTTATCACGTGTAGTGGGTACATTCCACTATACTGCGTCATCGTCATCTTTATCGCGTGGAGTGGGTACATTCCACTATACGTGGCTATCTACCTGCCTAACTACTACTACTACTACTACTACTACTACTACTACTACTACTACTACTACTACTACTACTTCTACTACAACAACTACAGAGGAGGGACAGACCCACTACCTTAGGAGCTTCGCCCCTAAAACAATTTTGGTGCATTTGCTTTGCGTACGCTTTCTTGATAAAATGTTCTGCGTCTGCTCGGTTTTCAACTGATTCATGACATCCGAGGCTTTGTTCAATTTCGCCTGTTTTCTTCCGGCTGTCAACGACAGGTGCGGCAACCCGGCGGCAGCGACGACGCCGTGCGCTTCTTGGCATATCGAAAAGTAAACGCGAAAGGCCATCTTGCCCGCTCCACTTTTTAATACCTCTCAGAAACACGTGACGAATAAATTACGTACCGGCATTCCTTCCGCTGCTACCGAGTGGGTTCCGAATGTCAAGTATGCGCTGTCGTGTGTCTTGCCCGAAACGCAGCACAGCTCATTTCATGCCTGATAGCATGAACTGTACGGCTTGCTCGATGGAAATTCTGAAAGCATACATAAATGCAGTCCCTTCCCGGATCGTATTTTGCTCCTGCGGAGATTTGTTACGGAAATAGAAAAATGAGAACATCTGTTACTCTTCTTGGTCGCTTTAGCATCGCAGCTTTCTGCAGATTTCTACAGAGGGAATTTTCAGAGCTGGTTGACATGAAATAATTGTCTTTGCCCTTTTAACAACAATTTGAGGCGATGAGGTAGCTTGCACTCAAATTGAGACACCGAACTAGCTACATCTAAGCGCATGCGCAATCTACAACCTTGAATAGTAGACTCAGCTTTTACTCGGCTTACTTTAAGCACATTGGCATCGTTCTCCGACCGACTTTGAAGTCCTTCTTCATCCAGTTAAGCTTGACGAGTTCAGTGAGTGGGTTCGAGTTATTTGCATAATCCGGGCAGTACCTTGTTGGAAATGTGTTCGCGGTTGTCTAGAACATGCAAATGGTGACAAAAGCTGCATACCGAGCATGTGCCATTAAGGGCAAATTACATCGTCATCTCGCAACTGCTTCCACGTATGGACACATTTCAGATAGCTTTGCACTCAGTGTTATCACGAACGCCGCCAGCGCAGCGCTCGGCGCACTCCCTGCAAGGAGTCCGAAAACAAAAGAACTAAATTTTGTTATATTCTGCCGCATCCTTGGTACAATTCAGATGCGCGAAACAATTGGGAACTCCGCATTAGCTATGGACACCAGGGCCCGCAATCCCCCAAGAACGCCTTGCGGTAAATTTTGTGGCAGAACAGCGCAGAAAACGGGCTCAGCGATGTGTCCTGTATGTTCTTTGTCCTGTTTTCTGCGCTGCTCTTCCACAATGTTCAGGAACCAACTAGCCAGCTAATAAGCCTTGTTATTGCCACGCGCGTTTCGTATTATACTTTTACTGTATTCGGTTTACGCCCACAAAGACTGTTAGCAATGCTCAGTGCAAACCGCGCCTCATTTTTTCTAGAAGCTTCGCGATTATTGTAGATCGTTGTCTTAAGATTCCGCGCAAGACGCGAACACGCGAGCTTATTTCAGAGCTTTCGCGACAACCAGTGATAAGGCTGGAATATTCGTTGACACGCGTATAAATGCCGACGCGCTTCACCGCTTGTCAGTTGATCGACGGCCGACGCTCTGTTCGCCGCTATCAGTGCCAGTGTGTATTGCTGTAATCTGACTTTCTGTTTAACGGCCACAAGTTCGGCCCAAATAAACAGTTTCATTTTGAACCTGCCGACTGCTGCCTTCGTCGACGTCACGACCACGTGACATTATTTCCGATAAAACTGTCACCAGAGAACATTCCGGTCAATCACAATGCGGGAGAAATCATTCGTCAAGCCGGCAGACCAATGGGAAAAGGCGCTTACGAAAGGAAAGTCTTGTGTATTCTGCTCCTCGTTTTCATTAACGAGCATAGGCTGGCGCACGCAGTAGCTGGTAGGGTGGGGACATGTCATCTAAGAAGGGGGGGCGCACAATTTGCCGCATACTTTGATTAGTAAGGGGGGGGGGGGGGCGCTGCGTTGAACCTCACCCCCCCCCCCCTGATCGGGAACCTTGCTCACGCCTTTGTTAACGAGCACATGGCGCCAAGTAGACGAACGATTTTCCTTTTCCACCAGCAATGAAACGCGACCGCCGCAACTTGTCATCAAACACATGACCTCGAGCTTAGCTTCGGCAGAGCGATGGCCGCTATGCTGCGTTTGTTGGTGCTCATAGAAGCGTGTATTGACCACCGTACACAAGAGAACGCGCACAAACGGCCGAGGGTGTAGTTCCGGATAACAGCGGGAAGCTGGGCGAGTTGGAAGGCCAGCATTTTTAAAGTGAGACCGCGAAGTAGTAAACACACGAGGATTCAGACAGCATGAGCGTGTGACAACGTTAGCTCGTGAAGTGGCTTAACTGCTGCTTGACTTGGCTCACTGCCGCATAAGAACACAAGCATCATAAAGCGAATCTGACAGCTCAATGTTCACATAGAGCTCGTCTCACAACGCAATTTATGCACAAGCAAACGTGCATTACTTTAAGTATTCAATGTAGCTCTTGAAAAATGTCACCATGTATTCCCATATGAATGTCTTCGCGTGCTCGTATAAGCCTTATGTTGTGACTACGTAGGGAAATGTCAAGATTTCTAAAACGTAAATTTCCCGGTGCGGTCAAGGTGCCAGTGACCCAGATCGGTTGTTACACGAAAAGTTACCGACAACAAGGATAACGAGGCCCGTTGACTTAGATTTTGGTGCACGTTAAAAAATCCCAGATGGTCTAAATTTCCGGAGCCCTCCACATACGGTTTCCCTCATAATGGTATCGTTTTTTGTCGCTCGTAAAACCCTACATAATATGTTAATAGCTTTACTACAGCAACTTTTCCATTAACACATGGTTATAACAGGCAATAGGACTTTTCTTCCTGTGGCGTTCCAAATCGTAGTAGATTAGCAGATTCGTCAACGCCAGGCATCAGTTATTTCATGGTCTTTAATTTATTACTTTGAATCAAGAAACGGACAAGGTTGTCCCACGTGAATTATAGCTTACCTAATTAGCAAATTTGCCTGGTAACAATTTTTTTACATATGCCTACCGGAAATAGGGATATCTTAGATTGCAAGACACAGTAATCACCACTATTATTGAGGCTGAAGAAAATTAGCGAGAGTTAAATAAGTTAATCAATTATATGATGATAATAAGAGCAAATTAGGTTATGCAAACTTCGAGTAATCTTACTGTATGACGTGCTCTGTAAGTCTTGTTTCATTTTTGAAGTCGTATTCGCTTTCCGCTTATTTGCATGAAAATGGGTAATCAGCTAGAACTAAATGTCTACCCTGCAGGGGCGTCTGCGCAAGCAGGCGTTTGGTGTGTGGCGACAGCATGGACCCGAGCTAACGAGGGGGTTTCGACACCCTCCCACGTCTCGCCGTGCGTGGCTGAGCGGTGTCCGGGAAAAAGGGGATCCTGGGGGTTGAGCCGAAGCCAGGTGTTTGTACCTTTAAGGCCCCCCCGGCAGAGGCAACACACCCCTTTGGCCCCGGCTTCACGTAGACGGCACCCCTGGGCTGACCCACCCAGGGGAAATCGGCGGTCGCCTTTTCCTGTGTCTCTCTCCCCTCATGTTCGTCTTTATCTCTCACTATATACCTTTCCTGTCTACTTCTCTCTTCCGTTTACTTCCGATTTTTCCTGGCGGCAAGGGTTAACCTTGTGTAGTTGCTCAAACTAGGGTAATTATATTTGGTTGTAGTGGCAATGCACGGCTGGCGTCTGCAGCCTCATACAAGTGCTTCAGTGTCCACTAGTTGGACTCCATGATGGGTGGCCGCCATTGCTGCCGAAACAAAGAAAACTATCATGGGAACACCTTCATTTCCCCGTCTACTTGATCGTCTCCCTCACAAAAGGGTACGCACCGAAGATCTATCACGCTTCAACCGCCCCGAACTATCCTTCCCGAAATTCCACGTTATTCATTGTGAAACCCCAGATAAACAAGCCAGATCACTCTCCCCATTTCTTGTGTCAAGGTCGCTGACCGAAGTCTTCGGACCAGGTTACAAGGTACCTAAGATGGCAAGCGGTGACCTACTGCTCGAGCTACCTGAAAAACACCACTTTGAAAAACTTGGCAGTCTAGCATTCTTTGGCAACATTCCAATCTCTGTTTCGCCTCACCGATCGATGAATACATCACGCGGAGTCGTCTCGGAAGCAGACCTACTCGAATTGTCCGAACAAGAAATCCTACAAGGATAGAAAGAGCAAAATGTCACTGATGTGAAACCAATCATCATCAGACGCAAGAACAAAGAAATTCCTACCAAGCATCTCATACTAACATTCGCATCCAGTGTACTGCCAACAAATATAGAAACAGGTTACATCAAACTTCCTGTCCGCCCGTACATCCCCAATCCTAGACGCTGTTACAAATGTCAGCGATTTGGCCACGGCTCACAGAGCTGCCGTGGTCAGGAAACTTGCGCAAGATGTGGAGACCAAGGACACCCCTCTGATAATTGTACTAACACACCGCACTGCGTCAACTGTGATGGCGACCATGCAGCCTACTCGCGTTCATGTCCAAATTGGAAGAAAGAGAAGGACATCATCACTCTTAAATTCAAAGAAAACATCTCATTCAAGGAAGCCCGTAACAGGTGCACACCTTTCTACACCACACTCTACGATGATGCGGCGCGCCGGGGGGCAACGTCGCATCGGCAACCGCCACTCCTTCGGCCTGCACAGATCGAGCCGTCGGTTGTGGCTCCTGCCCCCAAGGCGGCAGTAGTTCAGACTACTCCGCCAACTCTTGAACAGGGACCGGCGACTCCAGGGTCGTCGGGTCTCAAGGCCTCGTCTCACCAGGCGAGGCCCGAAACTCGAGCCTCCAGCCCGCACGTGCGGGCATCCAGTGCCTCCCAGGAGGTAATGGACATATCGGTACCCATGGTGCCGAAACACCGGCGCAGTTCTCTGGACCGCGCCAAAAGACGAAAAAGCCAATAACGGGGCCGGACGACCATCCTGCCACCTGAAAGAAAGTAGTTCACTTCAACACACCTCACTCTTTTATTGTACACACAGCAGCTTTTCTTACTTAATATGCAGACACAAATATTACAGTGGAACATCCGAGGCCTTCTTCGAAACCTCGACGACATACAAGAACTCCTCCACGAACACAATCCAAAAGTGCTGTGTGTACAAGAGACACACTTAAAATCTAAACACACAAACTTCCTACGCCATTATGTTATATTCCGAAAGGACCGTGATGATGCAGCAGCGTCATCTGGTGGCGTAGCAGTTATAGTTAATCAAGGAATCCCATGTTCACACCTACCACTTCAAACATCCCTTGAGGCAGTGGCTGTTCGAGCCTTCCTCTTCAATAAACTCGTCACAATCTGATCTGTCTACATACCCCCACACCACAATCTACAAAAATATGAATTCCAGTCTCTAATAGACCAGCTGCCAGAAACTTACCTAGCCCTTGGGGAATTCAATGCACATAGCAGTCTCTCGGGTGATTCTCGTTGCGACGCGCGAGGCCGTCTAATTGAACAATTCCTTTTCTCTTCAGGCGCATGTGTATTGAATCATAAAGTCCCAACATATTATAACCTCGCAAATAGAACATTCCCATCCATAGATCTTAGCATTGCATCTCCGTCTCTTCTGCCACTCCTAAGTGGGAAGTTATTGGGAATCCCTATGGAAGTGACCACTTCCCAATAGTTCTAAGCGCACAAATATCACATCAGTATCCTCCACACGTTCCCAAACGGCAGACTGACACAGCCGATTGGGAACAGTTTCGAAAACTTTCAGTCTTAAGTTGGAATGACATGTGTAGCTTAAGCATAGAAGCTGCTGTGGACTACTTTACAGCTTTCTTGATTGATGCTGCAACTAAATGTATTCGACAAACAAGTGGACTGTCTGGCAAACGACGGGTGCCATGGTGGAATAGTGACTGTCGAACCGCACGAAAGAAGCAAAACAAAGCATGGAGGTTGCTTCGGGACTCTCCGACAGCGGAGAACCTTACAAACTTTGAGAACATAAAGTCGCAAGGCAGGAGGACGCGCCGACAAGCGAGACGGGAAAGTTGGCAGAAGTTTCTATCAGGCATCACTTCATATTGTCACGTGGTCGTGACGTCGACGAAGGCAGCAGGCGACGTGTCCAAAATGAAACTGTTTATTAGGCCGAACTTGTGGCCGGTAAACAGAAAGTAGAATTACAGCAATACACGCTGGCACTGATAGCGGCGAACAGAGCGTCGGCCGGCGATCAAACTGAACATCGTTGGAGCGCGCCGGCTTTTATGCATCACGCGTCGAACATTCTAGCCTTATCACTGGTCATCGCGCAAGCTCAGGAATAATCTCGAGTGGTCGCGTCTTGCGCGCAATCTTAACAAAACGATCTACAATAATCGCGAAGGTTCCAGAACAATAAGGCGCGGTTTGAGCTGAGCTTTGCTGACGGTCTTTGTGGGCGAAAACCGAATACAACAAAAGTGAAAATAAGAATAGCGCGTGGCAATGCCCCCCCTCTGAAAAGGCATTGTCCCGATGCTTAAAACAGAACACGGGGGAAAATGCATGCAACAATAAATCACAACAATAAAGAAAGAAAGTACAATAATTAAGCAATAAGTGCAGTCCTCTGGTTTGCTAACGCGCGTAATACGGCTTGAGGCGCACGACGTGGACGACTTCAGGTCGCGCACGGCGCCGTTGAGAGTTCGTTATGCCGTCCGGGACGACCTCGTAGTCCAGAGCACCGAGACGTCGAAGCACCTTGTACGGCCCGAAGTATCGCCGAAGGAGTTTTTCACTAAGTCCACGTCGGCGTATCGGTGTCCACACCCAAACGCGGTCGCCGGCCTGGTATTCCACGAAGCGTCGTCGAAGATTGTAACGGCGGCTGTCGGTCGTCTGCTGATTCTTGATCCGCAGGCGGGCGAGCTGTCGTGCTTCTTCGGCGCGCTGTAGGTAGGCGGTCACGTCGATGTTTTCCTCGTCGGTGACGTTCGGTAACATGGCGTCGAGCGTCGTTGCCGGGCTCCGTCCGTAGACCAACTTGTATGGCGTTATCTGCGTCGTTTCTTGCACGGCCGTGTTGTATGCGAAGGTCACGTACGGAAGGATGGCGTCCCACGTCTTGTGTTCGACGTCGACGTACATGGCCAGCATGTCGGCGATGGTCTTATTTAGACGCTCGGTCAGGCCGTTGGTCTGTGGGTGGTAGGCGGTGGTCCGGCGGTGACTTGTTTGGCTGTACCTTAGGATCGCCTGAGTTAGGTCCGCGGTAAAAGCCGTACCACTGTCGGTAATGAGGACCTCTGGGGCGCCATGACGCAGTACGATGTCCTCGACGAAGAACTTTGCTACCTCGGCGGCACTGCACTTGGGCAGGGGCCCTTGTCTCGGCGTAGCGGGTGAGGTAGTCAGTAGCTACGACGATCCACTTGTTTCCGGAATTCGACGTCGGGAACGGCCCCAGTAAGTCCATGCCGATTTGCTGGAACGGCCGGCGAGGTGGCTCGAAGGGTTGCAGAAGTCCGGCCGGCCTAGTCGGTGGTGTCTTCCGTCGCTGACAATCTCGGCAAGTCCTCACGTAGTGGGTGACGTCGGCAGTGAGGCGAGGCCAGTAGTACTTTTCTTGTATCCTTGCCAGCGTACGGGAAAATCCAAGGTGTCCAGCCGTCGGGTCGTCATGCAAAGCATGCAGAATTTCTGGTCGTAATGCCGAAGGTACTACGAGGAGGGAGTCGGCCCGAAGTGGCGAGAAGTTTTTCTTTAGGAGAACGCCGTTGCGCATGAAAAACGACTCCAGTCCTCGTCTATATACCTTTGGAGCCACGGTGGCTTTTGCCCTCGAGGTATTCCATAATACCCTTGAGTTCCGGATCGGCGCGCTGTCGCTCGGCGAAGTCGTCGGCACTTATGGTTCCCAGGAAGCCGTCATCATTCTGGTCGTCCAGCGGCGGTGGGTCGACGGGGGGCACGAGACAGGCAGTCGGAGTCAGAGTGTTTTCTTCCGGACTTGTAAACGACGGTAATGTCGAATTCTTGAAGTGTCAGGCTCCACCGTGCGAGGCGACCAGAAGGGTCCTTCAAGCTAGCTAGCCAACACAAGGCGTGGTGGTCGCTCACAACTTTGAAGGGCCTGCCGTAAAGTTAGGGGCGAAACTTTGATGTAGCCCAGATGATGGCAAGGCACTCCTTTTCTGTTGTGGAGTAGTTGGCCTCTGCCTTGGATAGCGACCGGCTAGCATAACTGATAACCCTTACCAGTCCCTCCGTCCTCTGCACAAGGACGGCGCCGAGTCCCACGCTGCTTGCGTCGGTGTGCACTTCTGTTTCGGCGTGTTCGTCGAAACGCGCAAGTAACGGAGGCGCTTGCAGGCGTCGTTTTAGTTCTTGAAATGCTTCTTCCTGCGGCGTTTCCCACTTGAACTCGACGTCGGTCCTGGTGAGGTTAGTGAGAGGCTCGGCGATGCGGGCGAAGTTTTTAACGAACCGCCTGTAATAGGCACACAAGCCGAGAAATCGACGCACGGCCTTCTTGTCGGTGGGTGGCGGGAAAGCAGCGATGGCGGTTGTCTTTTGAGGGTCGGGGCGTACTCCGGATTTGCTTATCACGTGGCCCAAGAACAAAAGTTCTTCGTACGCGAAGCGGCACTTCTCTGGCTTGAGAGTGAGTCCGGACGTCTTGATTGCCTGAAGTACAGCTTCAAGGCGCCGCAGGTGTTCATCGAAGTTCGAGGAAAACACAACGGCGTCGTCCAAGTACACAAGGCAAGTCTGCCACTTCAAGCCAGCCAGTACAGTATCCATAACGCGTTGGAAGGTCGCGGGGGCCGAGCAAAGACCAAAAGGCATGACCTTAAACTCGAACAGGCCGTCTGGTGTTATAAAGGCAGTCTTTTCTCGGTCTCTCTCGTCGACTTCGATTTGCCAGTAGCCCGTCTTCAGGTCCATCGACGAAAAGTACTTCGCGTTGTGGAGTCGATCCAGGACGTCGTCTATCCGTGGGAGGGGGTACACGTCCTTCGTGATCTTGTTCAGGCGACGATAGTCGACGCAGAAACGTAGCGTCCCGTCCTTCTTCTTCACCAACACCACGGGAGACGCCCAGGGACTCTTGGACGGCTGGATTATGTCGTCGCGTAGCATTTCGTCGACTTGCTTCTTTACGGCTTCGCGTTCTCGCGTCGAAATTCGATACGGGCTCTGACGGACTGGTCGGGCACTTTCTTCAGTTATGATACGATGTTTGGCGACTGGGGTCTGTCGAATCCTTGACGACGATGAGAAGCAGTCCTTGAATTACAGGAGGAGATTTTTGAGCTTGTCTTGCTTCTGCTTTGGGAGGCTGCGGTTGACGTCGAAATCTATTTCGGGACCTCGATTCGTCGAAGAATGTTCGGCAGTATCGGAGAGGGCGAAAGCATTGCTGGTGTCCACGAATTTCTCGATGTAGGCGACCGTCGTACCAATGTTGAGGTGCCTATATTCGTGGCTGAAGTTTGTCAGTAGTACCTTTGCTTTGCCGTCGCGCAACTCGGCGATGCCTCTTGCGATGCAAATCTGACGGTTCACAAGCAGGTGCTGATCGCCCTCGACGACGCCTTCAAGGTTAGCGGGTATTTCGGTGCCGACGGAAATGACGACGCTGGAAAGAGGCGGAACGGTGACCTGCTCTTCTATTACATTCAAGGCATGATTCTCCGGCGACGTGTGGGGCGGCAACGCTTTTTCTGAAGTCAGTGTTATCGACTCAGACCTCAGGTCGATGATGGCGCCGTGTTGACTTAGGAAGTCCATCCCCAGTATCACATCCCTGGAGCAGTGCTGCAGAATTAGAAAGCTGGCGGGATAAGTCCGGTTATTGATGGGGACTCTTGCGGTGCAGACACCGGCCGGCGTTATTAGATGACCCCCAGCGGTCCTGATTTCAGGGCCTTGCCAAGCAGTCTTTACTTTCTTCAACTTCGTCGCGAAAGACCCACTGACGACGGAATAGTCGGCTCCAGTGTCGACGAGAGCGGTGACGGTGTGGCCGTCGAATGTTACGTCGAGGTCGCTGGTTCGTCGTCGTGCGTTGCGGTTGGGTCGCGGCGTCGGATCACGGCTGCGTCGAAATGTTGTGGTGCTTCCATGCTGCGTCGTCAGGTTTTCTTCGGTCCACGAGGTTTCCTCGGCAGGGCTTCGTCTGCTTCGCGTCGTGTTGCGCAGGTCTCGTCGCGTTGTCGTCGTCGGCGGCCGCGGAGGATCTTCGGCATTTCGTCGAACAGCAACCGCACCTCCATCGGTTGCTGCCCTTAGTTTCCCGGGTACGTGCTAGGTGACCGGCCCCGGTTTGGGCCAGTGTACTGCTGGCGGTGCGGTGACATGTAGCGGCCGGGCGACGGTGAGCGGGAAGGTCGTCGGGGCGTCCACTGAGGTCCTGCGAGGTA
Source organism: Rhipicephalus appendiculatus (assembly GCA_030522465.1). NCBI lineage: Eukaryota > Metazoa > Arthropoda > Arachnida > Ixodida > Ixodidae > Rhipicephalus > Rhipicephalus appendiculatus. Next base: position 7,188 of record JALIZH010014868.1, on the reverse strand, counting down.
GTCGGCGATGTCTTGCGGTCGTTCACCCCGCTGTGGGCGAGGTGCGTTGACGGCGAAACCGCGTAGGCCCATCTGTCGGTACTGGCAACGGCAGTAAGTGTGGCCGGCTTCCCCGAAGTGGTAGCAGAGCGGGCGGCTGTCAGGGGCCAGCCAAATGTCGGTCTTTCTTCGGGCGTAGCGCTGGCCGGCAGGTGGACGGTATTGCGTCGACGGCGGTGGCGGCGGTGTCTGGCAGCGGAAATGCGGCCTTGCGGCCTCTTGACGTGGGCGTGGAGAGGGGGGCGTCGCGTCGGGCTACAGCAGCGTAGCTCATGGCTTGCGGCTGAGGATGTGGTGGTTCAATGGTTCCCAGCGAGTGCTGGATTTCTTCTCGAACAATGTCGGCGATCGAGGCAACTTGGGGCTGCGAGGACGGCAACAATTTCTGCAACTCCTCCCGCACGATCGCTCGGATCGTTTCGCGTAGGTCGTCGGATCCGAGGGCGTGAACAGCTGCGCTTTCTTCCATCGATCGGCGATTGTACTGGCGGGTGCTCATTTCCAATGTCTTCTCGATCATCGTAGCCTCCGAGACAAATTCTTCGACTGTTTTGGGTGGGTTCCGCACTAGCCCAGCGAAGAGCTCTTGCTTTACCCCTCGCATGAGCAAACGGACCTTCTTCTCCTCGTTCATGTCAGGGTCGGTATGGCGGAAGAGACGGATCATCTCTTCCGCAAAGATTGTGACGTTTTCATTCGGGAGCTGCGCCCGTGTTTCCAGCAAAGCGGCGGCTTTTTCCTTTCGCACGACGCTTGCGAACGCGGTGAGAAAGCTGGTCCGGAAGATGACCCAAGTTGTAATGGTGGGCTCCCTGTTCTCGAACCAGGTCCTTGCTGCGTCCTTCAGGTAGAAGTACACATGACGCAGCTTGTCCTCGGAGCTCCAGTTGTTAAATACCGAGACCCTTTCGAACGTCTCGAGCCAGGTTTCGGGATCTTGACTTGGCGATCCATAGAAGGTCGGCGGCTCCTTCAGCTGCCGGAGCAGGATGGGTGCAGACGGCACAGGGGCTGTCATCGTCGCTGCGGCCGAGGTCAGGCTCTTGGTCTTCCGGGTTTTTTCAGGGAGAGGCCCGCACTCTGCCGGTAGACCTTGCTGCCTGCGGCTGGCTCGCTGCTCAGCGTTGGCGTCGATGTCCTTTTCACGGTGTGGGTTTGGCTCACGGCTGGAGGGGGGGCGTTCGGTACATCGACCGGGAAGCACCTCCACCAGATGTCACGTGGTCGTGACGTCGACGAAGGCAGCAGGCGACGTGTCCAAAAATGAAACTGTTTATTAGGCCGAACTTGTGGCCGGTAACAGAAAGTAGGATTACAGCAATACACGCTGGCACTGATAGCGGCGAACAGAGCGTCGGCCGTCGATCAACTGAACATCGTTGGAGCGCGCCGGCTTTTATGCATCACGCGTCGAACATTCTAGCCTTATCACTGGTCATCGCGCAAGCTCAGGAATAATCTCAGTGGTCGCGTCTTGCGCGCAATCTTAACAAAACGATCTACAATAATCGCGAAGGTTCTAGAACAATAAGGCGCGGTTTGAGCTGAGCTTTGCTGACGGTCCTTGTGGGCGAAAACCGAATACAACAAAAGTGAAAATAAGAATAGCGCGTGGCAATATACACACGAGGGTAAAGTCTGGAACAGGGTCAGTAGGGTAATAGGAAGACAAACATATTCACTCCCTTTAGTAAACACAGAAGGCGACAGCTTGGAAGACCAGGCGAACTCCCTGGGCGCGCACTTCGAACAAGTGTCCAGCTCCGCGCACTACTCCGAGGCCTTCCAACGCTACAAAACAAGAATATAAAAACAGAAACTAGAGCGGAAATGTACAAACTACGAGGCATACAATGAACCTTTTTGTCTACCTGAGCTACAGGCATCTCTAAACTGCTGTAATAAATCTGCCCCAGGTTCTGACCGTGTAGTATATGCAATGTTGAAAAACTTACCTCTCGAAACGCAAAAAACCTTACTTTCCCTGTACAATGCTATCTGGTTTTCCGGCGCGATCCCAACTTCTTGGAAAGAGGCTATTGTCATCCCCATTTTGAAACAAGGCAAGGATCCATCCTAGACCCATCGCAATAACAAGCTGCTTATGTAAACTTTTCGAAAAGATGATTAACCGCCGACTTATACATTTCCTTGAAACAAACAATCTGCTTGGTCAATTCCAGTGCGGTTTTCGTGTAGATAGATCCACCACTGACCACCTGGTACGAATCGAGGCACAGATCCGAGACGCTTTCGTGCACAATCAATACTTTCTTTCTTTGTTCCTTGATATGGAAAAGGCTTACGACACGACATGGCGCTTTGGAATTTTAAGAGACTTGTCCCACCTTGGTGTGCGTGGTAGAATGTTTGCCGTAATTGAAAGTTACTTGTCCAACCGGACATTCCGTGTTCGAGTAGGCAGTGTTTTATCTCGAACATTTGTCCAGGAAACAGGAGTGCCCCAAGGTGGTGTACTTAGTTGTACACTTTTTATCACCAAAATGAATACCTTGCGTCTTTGCATCCCACGAAACATGCTGTATTGCACATATGTCGACGATGTGCAAGTCGGTTTTAAATCATGCAACCTTTCAACGTGTGAGCGGCAGGTCCAGCTAGGTCTAAACAAGATCTCAAAATGGGCAGACGAGAATGGGTTCCGATTTAATGCTCAAAAAAGCACCTGCGTCCTGTTCTCTCGCAAGAGAGGCCTTCATCCTGACCCAGATATTGACCTGCATGGTCAACATCTCTCCGTGAAGACGGAGCACAAATTCTTAGGCCTAATCCTGGATAGCAAACTCACTTTTATACCACACATTAAGTATTTAAAAAACAAATGCATAAAAACAATGAATGTTCTAAAAGTTTTCTCGAGAAATACGTGGGGTAGTGACAAGAAGTGCCTGATGGATCTGTATAAAAGCCTTATACGCACTCGCTTAGACTACGGAGCAATAGTGTATCAGTCTGCAACACAAAGTGCCTTACAGATGCTTGATCCTGTCCACCATTTAGGCATTCGCCTATCTACGGGCGCATTTCGCACTAGCCCCGTAGAAAGTCTCTACGTTGAATCGAATGAGTGGTCGCTCCATCTTCAAAGATCATATCTATCATTTGTATATTTTTTAAAGGTGAACGCAAACAATGAACACCCCTTACACCCCCACAGTCAATGATTTGTCCAGTTCTACTCTTTTTCACAACCGTCCTTTGTTGCGAGAGCCCTACGCACTTCGTGTGAGGGGCCTAGCTGAGGAAATGGGCGTGCCACTTTTCGAACACCGTTTGGCGGCCCCCGCTGGGGAATCTCTCGCCGTGGCAATGGCAGTTCATAGACTGTGATGTGTCCTTCGCGGAAGTTACGAAACACGCCCCTCTTGCTCATATACATACGTACTTCCTTGAACTACAGCACAAGTACACCTGTCCTGAATTCTTTACGGATGCCTCCAAGTCTTACACTTCTCTGTCATACGCAGCCGTCGGTCCATTTTTTTCAGATGTCGGCGTTCTGCACACTAATACAAGCATCTTCACAGCAGAAGCTTATGCGATACTTGCGGCCGTCAAACACATTAAACAACTAAAACTACAGAAGGCAGTAATATACACTGATTCTCTGAGTGTGGTAAAAGCTCTAAAAACAATGAAAAAAAATTACACCATCTCCCGCTAAAGGGAACCATGTGTAGATGTGAAGCAGCGGGCGCTAACGCTTACACTGGCGGCGGCGTTGACGCTGGCGCTCATCGCAGCGTTGCGCAGGAGAGAAAACTGGGAAGGCGCAAAGCACGCAGTGATGGAGCGATGTTTCCTACTGGAACATGCCAATCGCTGCTAATAGGCAATGAGAGACAGAAGACTCCGACTGGACACAGAGACCCGCATTCCGCTTTTAGTTAACGCGCACGCTGCGAATTGCTGTTGTTCAACAACGCACAGGAGAAATCTCCCACCAGCACCACCTTGCAGGTCAATATCCATTCCCATATATACGGAGTGGCCAGTGAACGGTTGTGCAGCGCGAGCAGTCGGTTTTTTCAACCAAGAAACTCGCTAGCAGACGTTGCCTGCGTCGGCGTCGCGAGGCGAGAGAGGGGAGAGCGTAGGAGAGGAGAGAGAGGAGGGGACGCGCATGCGCAGTGGGAGTGTGGACGCCGCGGGCAGGGATGCCTAGAGGAGAGAGGGGGGGAGCGTAGGAGGGGAGAGAGGAGGGGAGGCGCATGCGCAGTGAGGGGTGTGGTTGCCGCGGCGAGGGATGTCTAGAGAAGAGAGAGGGGGAAATGAGGTTTTTTATCTATTTTTATTTTTGAAAGGGTTTGCGCATGCGCAGTAAGGGAGGCCACGCGGCACACCACCACCACCACCACCACCACCGGATTAAGCTTCGCCATAAGATGCTTCACATCTAAAACACAAAAATCCTGTCCTTGTCTCACTATACACAATATTATGTACAATTTACGCGCTCAAACAGCATGTCGTAGTGTGCTGGGTGCCAGGGCACCGCGAGATCCAAGGAAACGTGTTGGCGGACCAGCTAGCTGCGTCCGCCCACGAAAACACTGCCAATACATCCATAGGAGTCCCTGCACTTGACCTGAAACCCTTCCTTAAACGAAAGCTCAGGGATTATTGGCAGCGCTTATGGGACAGGCAAACAAAAAATAAACTTCACCTCATAAAACCACATCTCGGGAATTGGCCGCCAGTATCGAGGTCACGCCACACAGAAGTAACACTTACAAGACTAAGAACAGGACACACACACAGTAAACACTCACATATTTTGTCCGGTGGTGATACACCTATGTGTGAACCGCTCACTGTCCTGCACATTCTCATTCAGTGCAGTGGATTAGATGTTATAAGAAAAAGGCACTTCCCATCACATTATCGAGAACATACACCACTTCACCCATCGATGTTCATAGGCAAGGAACCAGTTTTTAAATATCAGTCGCTGTTGGCATTTTTGAAAGAAGTCCCTAACTTTCATGTCATATACCCCGGCAAAACGTAGCACGACCTCTGGAACGAGGTTGTTGCTGCGGTAGCTACATTAAAGAACGCAGCGGCCTCCCTGCCTTTGGCCTCAAAGGCCTTGAGGAGGCATTCGTGCTATTTTCCATCTCTCACCTGTAGATACCACACCCACATGTAATTCATTTCACATCCATAGACCACACCACGTATCACTACCATAATTTTATATTCTTTACACAGCTTTTACGCTTCTACATAGCGAGTGATTTTAGGCCTCTATACAGCCATAATACATCGTCATTGCAACCATCGGTCATCGCCTACACCACATAAAATGATATGGCGCTCTTTGGCCACTCATGGCCCTTGCGCCACAAAACCCCACTAATCATCATCAGAACTAAATGTCTAAGTTACTACGGGGCGCAAATATTACTGCTAGCCCTTACACTGATACCACTAAACTGATACTGATTGCACTAAACGGTGTTCAGTTTTTCTTTCCTTCCTGATCTTATTTAGAGGTCGTTAATTGATTTGCTATTGTAGCAACCATCGCGATTCACTCAGTGCGTAGTTATCGATGACTGCAGAGCCCTCGTATTATGGCACACTGCTTCAGCGGTCTAACTGTATTCCCAAATAATGGACGTTGTTCTTTAAAAGCTACAGCCCCTTGGCATAGCCCAACATTTACAAATAGTGGTGATATACTTATTACTTCTACATTCACTTCCAAGACACGTGAAGGGGAAATATACATTGACCTCAAGTTTATGAATTCAGCGCTTCTTTGCTATAGGTCCCGAGAAACCAGCAATCTATATAGACCAACCCATGACCTCCAAGCCGTAGGCAAACTTGTGTGCTCGCCAGCACCTTGATTGTGCTCAGTTGACTAAAATAGTGCATCGCCTTGTTTCTGTTCCTTTTTTTTTTTATGTTTGTTCGTTTCTTTCCCGCTTCTTATCATGGGAAATCTCAGGAGGCCACCATTTTCCGACGAATGTTAACACTGTGCTGGCACCTGCGGGCGCCCTTAGCAATTGCTGGGCGGTCCGTGTATAGTAAGCAACAGCCGTTCCAAAGGCATTTTTATTGAGAAGGTATCACCACCAGCGCGTCCAGCGAGATGGATTAACAGCTCGTGGACTCATGCCGTCCATGAGTCCACGAGCAAGGACTCATGGGCTATGCCTATCTACGGCTGTCGAGTGTCGAACGACCTCAGGGAGCTTGCAGCTCATTTTGCACGCGCCTCTTTCAATGCATAGCATTCTCCACATGTAGGTGCCCCCCGGTTCTTTATCCCAATTTCGTTTCTTATCGATGTGCGTGCGATAGGATAGCTGTCTACACGTACAACACAACCCCCCTCCCACCGCCATGAGCGGATAGTCAACATGAGTGTTGGTTCATGTTGACTATACGCTGTTATAAAAGCGACGTCGAACAAAGACATCAAAAGAAAAAATTGGCCGCGTATCTGCGTGCTTCGCTGCAAATGTCATCGAAAGACGATAATCTTCTGCCGGTCGTACTATACGAGTCCTGGTCTCATCCGCGGCCACCTGTGATGCTGTTCTCGACCATTTCCGTCCTGGCATGACCAAGCGTCTTCTCGCCGCAAGCGCGGTGTTTTTGGCACCGTGTAAAAAGCTGAGAAGTCGCGCAGAGCGACCGGAGCGACCACGAAAAGAGATTCTCTTGTTTGCAGCGACGACGGCAGACTGCGCCAGCTATCGCGCGTCGGATGAAACACGCGGCACTTCGCGCGACCTCGGAGATAGACGACGGCTCTTCGCTTTTGCGAGGTAGCTCGCATTTTCAGCGCAGCCTAAGAAACACTAGGGTCTTTAGAATTAAGTATCTATGTATTTTCTATAAAAAGAACACACCACTTAATACTTCCGTATTGTTGTTGCGCCTCAGATATGCGTAATATTTGCTTTTTGATCGACAATGTTCACAAGTATGCACGAAAACGACTGTTCAAGATGGCTGGGCGTTCAGAAAGTGGTTAAACTTTGGCCGTGTAGCTGAATCGGGTGACGTGCCGACAAACAGACAAACAGACCAAAATTTCTCCATTTAAGTATCCCAAGAAAGACTATCGTCTTTAAAACATTGTATGCGACGTGTCCGAGTCCGTAC